>CAEGAE010098247.1:0-61278 GCA_903067095.1 Girardinus metallicus
TATATATATATATTTATATACAGGGCCATCACTTCTGGCTAAAACGTAATCAATGCCAACAGGCACTTGATTGGATAAACACAGTTAGAGGAAATTGCGTCACTCTTAATTAGCAAGGCGTAATTACCTACAGGTGGTACTTGATGAGGTTGGGTGGTTCTGTGGATGTTTATTTATGGACATGTTAGAATATCAGTCACTTTGAACAAAGTTATGATAAGTTTGGTTTGGGGTCCTTCTTTTAAATTTATTCTGCAGTAATCAATAACTAACTAAACATAGACAAAATGGCAGAGAGAACTCCTCTACTGCATTACCGTCTGACCACCAGCTCCGCACCCATCCCCGGAAATGTAACCGATGAGGTCGGGCTGCAGTCGGCTGATGAAGCTTCACGGTCCGCGGCCCCCAAGCTGGGTGTGACATTTGGAGTGGTCGTACCGACTTTACTGTCTATGTTTAGTGTCGTAGTGTTCCTGCGAATTGGTGAGTCTCGACGTGCTATTATTAAACCAATAAAGGCGTGGAATTGACATTATATTTAATTTGTCAATATTTTCCAGAACGTCCAGGAGTTCAAACTTCTTACTGTATTTTACTCCCACTTGTATTGGTGCACTGTCGCATATTAGGTTAAATATGATGAAAGGGTTTCAGCCATTTTCAGTTGTTTACTATATATTTCGTGAAAATATTTGGACTCTAAGAATGTTACAGTCCAAAATAAACACAAGTTTATTTCCTTGATGGCGTTAGAAGAACCCAAACCTGGTGTAATTTTCAGCTTTTGTATTTTCTGCTTAACACACCTTTTTAATCCCACATTTTATCAATTTTATTGTTCTTGGGTTCATTCAATTATGGAAAAAAGCAGATAATGACAGAAGGCACAAACGTTTTCTAAATTAAATGCACCCCTTTGCCAATAGTTTGGTTTATCCTTTGAGAAAAATGTATGACCTCTTACTTTTTGCAGGTTTTGTTGTGGGTCAGGCAGGTCTATACCATTCCATCACCATGTTTGTGGTGGCCTACTTTATCATCACAATGACTGTTCTGTCCATTTGTGCCATCTCCACTAATGGGGCTTTAGAGGCTGGTGGTGCCTACTGTATCCTTTTTAAAGCTGGCACAGTTGACTGCTGTAGCTTAAAACCTCTCTTGGGTGTTAGTGATTAGGCTTTGTTATGAGGTGATAAAGTATCCTTGCTTTCTGGGTTTTTTTTTTTTTTTTTTTTTGTTCAGAATAGTTTAATTTAAAGTGTTTTGAAACAGTTTGAATTATTGGATCATTTTTGTCATATGAGAGATGAAGCTTCTTCTTTTTTTTTTTTTTTTCTGTGAACAAAAAAATTCCTTTATTTCAATCCCAGACATGATTAGTCGAGCCCTGGGTCCCGAGTTTGGTGGCAGTATTGGCATCATGTTATTTCTTGCTAATGTCTTTGGCTGCGCTCTGTGTGTTTTGGGTTTGGTGGAGGCCATCATGTCTACCTTTGGAGTACAAGAAGGTAAAATTAATTTAACATTTTGAGACATTCTTGATGTGTTGCATGCACTTAAAGCCTTCTCTCACTGTTTCTTAGAGAGCACTGCAGCGTTTACAGGTTCTCATCAGATGTTGCCATTGGGATACTGGTGGTGCCTGCTTTACGGCACCATCCTCCTCTTTCTGTGTTTTGTAGTCTGTTTGGTAAGATTTTTTCTTTTCTTTACATGAACCATTGAGATGTGAGGTTTGTAATTTATTTGTATGCTGCTCTTAAACAATATGTTTATTAAAGGGGTAATGATGGTGATAAGATAAAAAAGAAGCTAAATCAAAACGTTGCCAGCCTGACATACAAGCTCCAGTGTGCTGTGGTGATTTTCTGCTGCACTAATCCCAGTTCAACTGGTACCTTCTTTTTGTTTTTTATTTCAAAATTGCAGGAAAAAATCAGCAGAAAGCTCTTATTCTTGTGCTTGTTTAACATCAACCACAGTGCATTGTGTAGTAAAACCTCTGCATCTCTGCTTAAAAATGAGAAGCCATAAAATCAGGCACTGACTTGTGACAATGTCATTAAAATGCAGTGGAAACGAATCTACCACAAAGGGAAAACAATATAGATGGTACATTTCAGAGGCTATTCTACGCGTTGTTAGAAAAGCAGAGGACACGCGTAACCAGATTGTTGGGACATGGAAAAGTGGTATTAAGGCCCCTAAAAGGACGTTTTCACATCTTTAAAGCAAATTCCAATGCAGTGAAACGGCACTCGTGTTAAGGGAGTTTTGCAGTTTACCATTTATGATAATTATATAGGTCAACATCTATGCAGTCAATGTTGCTTAATTACACTTGCTTGTTTTTACAGGTTGGAGCCCACATTTATGCCAAAGCTACCTTTATTATTTTTATCATCGTCCTGACAGTTCTGGCTTCAATCTTCATTAGTTTTTTCACTGTTGGGCCCACGGTGGTGTTTCTACCAGAAACCTCTCTAGCCGACAATATAAGCAGCAGGACTGCTAACTATACTGGCCTCTGGCTCAGCACATTGAAGGGAAACCTATACTGTAAGTATCAAACAAGTTTGCAAACTTTTTTTTTTTATAGATGCAGTGTACATTTAAAACGTCTTGTTTTTATAAAAACAATCTCTGTCTTGTTTTTATAAAAACAATCTCTGACTTGTTTTTACCCCTTAAAGCTAATTACACGGTTGACTACACCACTGGTGATATGATGAGTTTTGCCCAAGTGTTTGCAGTCTTGTTCAACGGCTGCGCTGGAATCATGGCAGGCTCCAACATGTCAGGTATTGTACTGTTTAAAATTGCAGATGCCTCCTCTCAAAAAATACAGTCTTTCTCAGCAGCCGGATTTCATGTTATTTTAAAAAATATAAAGTGGCTCCAGTGCAGGAATTGGATGCTACGTTTATGACAAAGCTCGTTTTATTTTCTTTTAAATTGTTTTCAACACTTTAGCTGAAAAATGAAGCTACTGTAATTATTTTTCGTCAGACAGTTTAAGTAAACACTCATTTATACAATCCAGAACTTCTCAGTCCACTCAAAATGTTGTTCTCACTGATTAGACTTGAAAGCTGAAGATCTCATCCACACAGCTGAGGATTTCCAATGTCCTTCAAGCTCAATATTTAGAGAAGAATTACTTGTGCTTCTTTGATTGGTGCCTACTAATCAGTGAAATGGGAGCTTATTTCCTCATGAAACAAGGTGGAAATTATTAAGGAGACACCCACAGTCCCAAATGAAGTATTTAATTTAACACCTATCTCCCATTTTGACAATTATCTTAACACTGTTCCTGTTGCATTTATCCCAGTATACCTGCGTTGTGCCCCAATAAAATTCCAGATCACATTTTAGAAGTTGATGGGTAATTTTAATGTCTAAACAATTCATAAAATAAATTTGTTGTTACTGTTTTTAACACAGTAGATGAGCAGGAAGCTGCGTCTTAAAAATATCAAAACAAAATGGCTACAATAAAGAATTGCAGGCGAAAACTATGCAGGACAGGAGAAAATTCAAATGCACTTTTTTGGGGGGAGAAGAGAGGCATTCTATGGAACAACTTGTATGTCAATATCAATCTTAAAATGTGCTCCTTGCAAATGAAATGTAAAGCAATGAGACCAAAAAATCCTGCACAGTATGTTTGTGTGCATAAAATACATACTTTTATAAATGTATGCATGAAACATTGTTTGTTCAGTTTTAGTCCAGCCAATCCAAGGGTTTTTAAGATGTGTGGCAATTTTGTGAAAACAAAACTATTACAAAATGGTGAAGTTGTTTACTTTCTAGAAAGCCTTTGCTGTGTGTTATTAGGTGATCTAAAAAACCCCAGCTACTCCATCCCAAGAGGAATACTTGCAGCTGTTTTTACAACCTTCATTGCATACAATCTGCTGAGTCTTCTGGCTGCAGCATCCTGTGACCGGTTAGAGAAAATTTACACACAAAGCTGCAAAATATTCTTAAAAATGGAATAACTTGTCAAAAAAAATGCATTGTTTTGGTTAATTATAGTCAAATAAGATTAACCAAAATGTTACGGTTTCTATTTCTTGGATTATGTGTAGCTACCTTCTCCAGAGAGACTACAGTTTTCTGGGGGACATCAATGTATGGCCTCCCATGGTGACGGTTGGTATCTACTCCTCCGCCATGTCTGCTGCAATGAGTAACCTCATAGGAGCTTCTAGGATCCTGTATGCTCTGGCCAAAGATAACTTGCTGGGTGAGAATATGAAACGTGTTCTGCTGTTAATTGTTTGCAGAGTTTACCAACCACATTTTGAACCTTTGGAGAGTTTAAGTTCTTATTATACACAGGACATAATGTCTTAATAAGTAAGATGTTATATCCTGATTTATCTACAGTATTAGTGAATTAAAATAATCTGTAAACGGTAGAAATGAATAAACTAATGAGCTCATGGAGATAAAATGAGGTGATTAAAGCAGGCTGATTCTGCTCAAGTGATTCATTGATCGTTTAGTTTATCTAATTAGGCTTCTCTTGTGTGCTTCACTAAGCATTTTAATATTCACCCATCTGTTTAAAATTGGCATTGCTTCTCATTATGACAAAATGTCACCTTTTACTGATTTTCATGGTGCAGGCATTTTAATCAGGAAGGCAACGTTTGTCAACAGATGGCTTGCTCTGTTCACTTAGAAGGAAAAAACCTTTTCCATTGTTTGTTCAGCTTCACAAGTGCATGATGACTCAGTTGTTTGATTTTTTTTTATTTATTTATTTTTTTACATGAGCAATATGAGAGATTTTCCTAATGTTCCACATTTGTTCAGGTGGTGTCTTGGTGCTGGCGAGGAGAACATCTCGCAGTGGAAACCCCTGGGTTTCTGTACTTATCTCCTGGTTTCTTGTACAGGTAAATATTTAGCTTATGGGGTAATGGTTTAAGAATGAATCCCATTTACCAATCCATATTGTTATTCCTAACAAAGAGATGGACATCTCGACTTTAAGGGAACATTTTTGATTATTGATGAGAATTGTTTGAATTATCTCCTACATCTATCCATAAGTTCTGTATAACATGGAGTGCACAAGTTTTTAAATAATTGACCACCCCTTATATGACCCTACTTTTTGTGTGTTTGTGGCAGATGGTAGGGCCTCTTAACTGTTTTCACGGTCCTTGCCATCTGTTGAAGGACAACAGGGATTTCTAACCTTTAAAAAAGATGCATATCACAGACCACACTCTTTGCTTGTGTTGGCCTATCATCACATGACTGAGTTGCCTCCACCAGTTGCCTCCATTTTGTTATAATACTGATTACACTTGGCTGTAGAATATTTGGTAGCAAGGACATTTCTAAACTGACTGGATTTGTGCATATGGTATCATATCCCAACACCACATTAGAATTCAGTTTCAGAAAGTGACCCATTCTCTTATAAATATGTATAGAAGCAGTCTGCAGGCTTTGTGAAGGATTTCATACACATATGGCAATTGACGTAAAGGTAATTTTATTTATATAGCACATTTTCAGTAACAAGGCAATACAAAGTGCTTTAATGTTGATCCAAAGTAAATAAACTAGATACTCCTATTCAGGGTTGGTAGATGAGTATAAGCAAGTATCCTCTGGTCTAATTCCTTTACCTTTCAGGTAATTGGAATACCTGAGTTCAGTGAATTGGATAAGTAGAAGAATACATTTTAAGGCAGTTCAAATGTAACGAGTAGTATTGGCAGTTGTCTTATGATGAAATAACTTATGTACTCTTATGAAGTACTTCCAAAAGTTTAACTATAAAAGGCTGGAAATGTTTCATGGTATTGCGTAAAAGTTTGTAATGGATGATTGAAACAATAATTTGGTAGTTTGTTTGGTGGTGGCTATCTTGAAGTAAACACAAAACATTATTTCAGATCTAAAATGACTAATCTTATCATTTAACCACTCCAAGAGAAAACTAAATGTTTGCATCATCTTCAGTCATTTCATTTAAGCAAATGTCTTAATATTAAGCTGTAGTACTATAGTTGTGTTTTCCAGCAATTCTGAAGATATCACAAACTGAAGTTGTGTGTTCACTCCACTAGGTGGTGCTATTTGCTGGCAAATTGAACATTATAGCTGGCATTGTATCCATCTTCGCCTTGCTGGTGTATGCTGCTGTAAATCTGGCCTGTTTGGCACTTGAATGGGCATCTGCACCAAATTTCAGGTACTGGCACTGGAGGCTGCGGGGATTTATCTGTTTTGAGATTTACCTGCCTGAACAAAAAATCAAAAAATGTTTTTTATGTTTTAGACCATCTTTCCGTTGTTTCACATGGCACACCTGCACTCTGGGCATCTTTGGCTGCCTGGTTATGATGTTCCTTATTAGTTCCATTTATACTTTTGCCAGCATAGCACTTATGCTGCTCCTCTGGTTGGTCATGCACTCCCTTGGGCCCATCAGCAACTGGGGCTACATCAGTCAAGCTCTCATCTTCCATCAGGTATCTGTCAATAGTTCCTACTATAAATTAGTAATGCATTAAACCATAAGTTTCTATGCATTTTACTGGGATTTTATGTTCTGGCTAACAAAAAGTTCAGAATAATTGCAATGAAGAAGTGGTCCTTTTTGTCATGAGGGGGATACTACAAGCGTTCACTGGTCAGATGAGACCAAATTTTAGACTTTTTGGGCTGTGGGCATAATGCCAACTCTGTACCTCACTGAGCACACCATACTCATGGTGAAACATTGTGTTGGCAGCATCATGCTGTGAGATGTTCCTCTTATTTAAAAAAAGCTGATCAGTTTTGACAGGGAAATTGGTTGATGCCTGAAAACCTGCTAGAGCTTTTAAAACAATTGACTGAGGTGAATGTTCACGTTCAAGCAGAACTATCATGCTAAACATACAACCATAAAGGATTGGCTTTGGTCAAAGTGTATTTACCTGGTAAAATGGTCTAGTCAATGTCTAGGCGTAAAGCTAATTGAGAATCTGTGGCAAGACTTTTTTTTTTTTTTTTCACGACTTTCCATCATGTTTTAGTTTGAACTACAGTGTTTCCCAAATAATGGGTTAAAAACTTCACTCTAGACATGCAGAGTTGGTGGTCTTGGACTAAAGGATTCTAGAGAGTGAACACAAAGTCATGCCGCATTCAAATATTTGTGTTAATTTTTTAAAAGCCAGTTTCTTCAACTTCACAATTGGGTGCTACTTTTTGTTTTATGGTCATTAAAAAAAAAATTTAATATAATACATTGAACTTCGTAGCTGTAACTTAACAAAATTTGAAAGTTCAAGGAGCATAGATCATTTTTCAAGACCATGTTAATGTAAACATTAAGGTAAATTGTTTGTTTTTTAGGTCCGCAAATACTTGTTGCTTCTGGATGTGCGAAAGGACCATGTGAAGTTCTGGAGGCCACAGGTGTTGTTGATGGTCGCAAACCCTCGCACCTGTACAAGTCTTATGACTTTCATCAACGACCTGAAGAAAAGCGGCCTGTATGTCCTGGGACATGTGAAGCTTGGACTGCTTGGTAAGTGTAAAGAGACCATTTCATGTTTATCAAAAAGCTACAGCACTCCTGAGAAATTGATGTTTCACACTTGCAGTAATATGGTTTTACTACATGCCAGTGGTAATTAAGGTCAGGTAAAACTCTGATCTTCAGGTGTCTTGTTTAGAAAGATGAAGACTTTATTTTCAGTAGATTTAGCATTAATGAGTTGGGGTACATCTAAATTCACAAAAGTATGCCTTGGGTTTGGAGTTACTTGTGTAATTATTATCCATTGTTTACGATAGAAAAACATAGGTTTTCTCAGATTACTCACTTCTATATAAGCTACATCAGCTAAGTTGGTGCTTTTTTTTTCCAATAAAATGCTGGGTGCCAATATCAATATTTCTGCATGATTGACAATGTCAGCGTGAAAGATGGATCAGTTTGAGAAATCATCGTTGGGTCTTTCTGTTCCTAGATATAATTACGTGACCACGGTATCTTTTCCTGCTGAGACTAGAAAACTGCAATCATGTTAGAAAATTATATTCTTGTATACCTCATTTGTTATGTCACTACAATGAAGCAAACTGTACCACATCCAAATTTTTGGTACTCCAACCACCACAATCAAAACATGATTGTCATTTAGAGTAACTTCTAACGCAGATTGAACACACACACATCTTTTGCCAGTAATTAAAGGTCTGTCATTATGCTTCTATCATTTGTGTCTTTTGTAATTGTGCAGATGGTTTGCCAACCGATCCCCTGCAGAGCTGTTATGATTCCTGGCTGTCTTTGGTAGATCATTTAGAAATAAAGGCGTTCGTGAACTTAACACTGGCTGACTCGGTTCGGCATGGAGTTCAAAATCTGCTGTTCATCTCCGGCTTTGGTAGGATCAAACCACTGTATTTTTAAAATCTTTGACATCTGTTGAGTATCATGCTAACACATCTGCTGGCTTTAGGTGGGATGAGACCAAATACTCTTGTGCTGGGATTTTATGATGATTGCACACCTGAAGATGGCCTCTCCAGTCAAATTCTCCCATCATTAAGCTTTGGCTCTGATTCAGTGTCTGCAGCCGCTGAGCAACAGAGCTCCTTTTTCTTCCCAAGTGTACGGAGGCCTGACGAACCTAAACATCTTCAGGAAGAGGAATATGTGTCTATTATTGCGGATGCTGTTAAAATGGGAAAGAATGTGGCTCTGGCTCGTTACTTCAACCAGTTCTGTCGGGAGGAAGTCTTGGGCCCCCATAGCTCAGTCAGACCATTTGTAGACTTGTGGCCTCTGAACCTTCTTCATCCAGACAGTCACAGTTATGTAAACATCTGCTCCCTGTTCCTGATACAGCTGGCCTGTGTCCTACATGAAACCCGGGCCTGGAACCAGGCAAAACTTCGCCTCTTCCTATGTGTGGAGGCAGGCTGTACACTGCCGGAAGATGAGGAGATGAAGCTCCAGAAGATGCTCAAGGAACTTAGGATATCAGCTCAGGTCCAAACAGTGGTTTGGGACCAGGTGGTGGCGATGCACTGGCAGAGACAAGGAGCGAGAGTAGGAGAGGAAGATTGTTCACAGAAAAATGAGACGAGGTCAAGACAAGAAGGTGAGGTTCAAGATAATACCCAAATGTTCCCCAATAATACTTATCATTTGACAGATGAATATATTAGTGCAGTGAACAATCTGATTTGTCGGCATGGTTCTCCTAAGCCGGCTGTACGTTTCATGTATCTGCCCCACCCACCAGCCGATACAAGTCGTTATCATGCCTACCTTCATCAAGTGGACTTGTTAAGTAGAAACCTCGGCCCGACATTGCTCATCCATGGAATCACTCCTGTTATCGCCACAGGCCTCTAAAATTTAATCTGTATCCCTTAGATATTAAATAAACCAAAGTCAAATAAGACACTCATTTGAAAACAAATGATCTAGTCTACCATTTATTAGATTTATCATGCTGGTTTCATTTTGAAACAATTTTTCTTTTAAGTATCACTTAGTCTAAAATGACAACTTAATGCCAGCTTAATAATTGGGTCAATAAGAAAATATAAACTGGTTTTCAGAACAAAAGGAGCAAGGATGCTGGTGTGTGCATATGTTGTACTTTGATTTTTTTTTTTTGTACTTGTGAAATATTAAAACTATTATTGTAAATTTTTTGAAAAATTGCGATGTTGAGGTTTCAGTTATAATAAAAAATAAAGCACATAAATCAAAGACAAATGTTGTTTTTTTTCCCCTTTACAAAAGACGCAAGTTAAAATGATCCTGTTGCCTCATGTTGGAGGAATACCTTAATATTGTAAATAACCAACTTTTACTATAGTTAACAGATACACTACAATTCCACCAGGCAAATACTTTGTGGAACTGTGCTTCTGCAGAGCTTATCAGGAACATTATTGAGGTGACATGCTGATGGTGTGTTGGAAAGAGGAGCTTATTAAAGAGACAGAGGCCCACTTACAAGGCATTTGAAGTCAAATTTCTTCTAAGTCATACTTGATATACACAGCATTTTGATGACCTGTGAGCTGTGAAATAACACATAATACTGCTCCTCTTAAAATATACAAATTTCTGAAAATGTCAAAAGGTCCAAGTAGATTGCAACATAACTTTCCTGCAATGTCCTCACCTGTTCTAAATGACCACAGTCCAATGTGGTATTATATATGACCTGCTCTTTTGCCTAAAATGAACAGTTTAGCTCCAAATGATGTGCTTCTATCTATTCAGTGAGTAGAAAGATATTAAGTCATGTACTGATTGCTTCACTCAAGACATTTTTTGTGTGTGTGAATGTTCAGCTCACTCAACAAACATCAGCAAATAGGTGATTAAGGCATTTTGCCAACTGATTAAGCAGAGCTATTGGTGGCAAATGCCACGTGTGCTTTGACGAAATTTCCATGAGTTCATTCTGGCTGAGTACTGACGCCCACCTACACGCCTCTGACAAACAGCCTGTGGGAGAAAGTGTATCCCCAGATGGCAGCAGGGTTGGCTCCATCTAAGACAAATGGGCATCAAGAAGCCATGAACTGCTTTGTTTTCTTGGTATTTTATTTGGACATAACAAATTGGCAGCTGTTACCTCGAAGCCTCCTGTTGCTCAGTTTGGATGGATGGATGTCTGCTCTCTCCACCTACTAAACCAACAAGTAGAGAGGGGGAAGAACTGACTCACTTCCGGATGCTGATGAGATTTACTGATGATGGAAAAGCACTTTAATCCATGTACATTTTATTGTGACCTTTTACTAAGCTGGTGCTGTTTTTTTTTTTTTTTCTATACATGTATTTTATTTGAGTAGTTCCCTTTTTCAAAGGTGGAACATCATCTCACCACTTAAACTCCAAGAATTTTAAATCACCATTTAACCTAACATTTTTTGTCAGAGTAACCTGTGAAGATGTGTATGCAAACAAGAAGCATGCTTTTAAAGCACTCCCACTTTAGCTTTATGTGCACTATTCTCTACAAATTATTTAAAATTAACTTGGAGAAGGCCTCAAGAGTTTGACCTTCTTTCAAGTGAAGTTTTTAAGTACTTTACTATTTTTAAAGGTGCAATATGCAGTAAAAACCCTTTATAACACAAAATTACAACCAGTTCCCCTAAATATTTGTAATGGAGTAATATCTTTAAAGTTCATACCAAATTAGAGCAAAAACCCACACATGCAAGGAAATCAAGGCACATTAGTCCCCAAATGAAATTATCAATGGAAGAAAAAGGACATTCATTGAGCCCACTTACAGAAATGTATTAAATGCTTCCATGGAAAGCTCTCTTTCCAACTGTAAAATGTCCCCTCTATGGAGAAACTAGTGCATTCATTATTTGTGTGTGACGTGAGTTCGACTCTGTGTCTTCTATACAAACATTTCAAATCTTAAAGGTTTGTGTTCGGGGCTCTTTTCTATGCACTCTGATCTTCAGTTCTTTCCATTTTTAGTTAGATCAAAGTCAGGTGATTTGGTCATTCTGCACAGTTTTACTGTCTTATCTGAATCCAAATAATAGGCCCCTTGTTTGTGTTTGAAACTTGTCTCAGTTTTATGTTTTTGTTTTTTTTTGTTTTTTTTTTTGTTTTGTTTTACCGGCTTGTCCAAATCTTCTCCTTCTACATTTAAAACAAGAATTAGCATGATTTTTTTTTTTCCAAAAGTCTTGCATCTGCATCAACGGTGCACAAAGAGGCAATTGTGTTGAGTGCATTACTTGTAATTTTCAGTGGATAAAATTGTACCTGCTAATTTTAAGACTCTCAAAAACTGTTTGAGAATTTGGTTTTTGGACAACTCTTGTTTGAAATTTTAATTTCTCTGCATCAGAAATGTTATGAGCGGCACTTGGTTACGGCTGGTTTACTGTGATGCTCTTTTGGTTTATGTCTCTAACAGTGCTCACTGGTACATTCAGAAGCTTAGAAATGCAGCTGTAATCACTGTATATATTGAAACATTAAGATTTTCAAAATATACAATTTTGCTTTGCCAACCATAAAACTCCAGTATGTTGTAATGACAAACCTAAACTAGCAGATTCCTTTACAAATAGCAAAAAAGCTTTAAACAGTGGTTTCTGAGGTTTCTTTGTCTTTTTACACATTAATTTCTTGACATTTAATGCATTTTCTCTCTTATTCACATGTTCTTTTTTAACCATTAATTTAATCTGAAGACTGATTTGTGTTAATTACTTTTTATGTGTGGTCATCTGGGTTGTTGCTGACATTTGGTGTGAATTTTATGACAATGACCTCACTTAAACTAATAAAAAGCTGACATGTTCAATGTGTATTTTACCAGCTATAATTTAAATGAAAATAGATCTGTAGGGGAAAAAAAAAAGTACTCACCCACAATATTTTCGTATTCTCTTGCATCAATATTAAGATTTGGGATGTAAGGTGGGTATTTCTATTGCTTTCATGTCAACATCTGAGAAGTTCTTAAAGAGGGTGTGGATGCTGAAGAGTCTGGGGAAAAGACAGTCTTTCTTCAAAACTAGAACATACTGGATGTAGTTTCTCTTTGGCACATAGATTCTGGCTGGAGCTGAAATGCTTCTTCTGATCAGTAGTCGGTTCCATCTGTGGCCTGCGTCACGTTTGCTCCTCAATTTACGTGTATTGTCACCAGCCCACGCATTGCTGAAAAATTGCCTGTAGGAGGGGGAGTGTTAACAGACTGAGGCAAGCCCTATTAGGGGATGCTACGTCCGCCCTTAAAATATCTTAATCAGTTGTTCAACTACAGCACGGAACAGATCCAAAAAATTTTGCTATTACAAAGACTTTCCCATTATCTCTGCAGTTGTGAGGTTTCGAGAGATTCCTTCACCAACTGTGGGAGGCTACAGACATCCTGATTTCAGCTAAATGATGTCAAGAAGGACAGATGACTAGCTGAACCCAAGAGCAGGACAACTCAGAAAAATGGGTTTAAATTTATCTGCATGCTAACAAGCCTAACTTCTACTCTCATTTTTAGCCATGACTGGACTTGAAAAATCCCATATTTGGTGATGTCTATTAGTTCATCTTTATTTTTAGTTTCTCATACAAAGTGAGGGCAACAAAACTTCTTCATTATGAAAACAGGATACAATAAAAAATTAAGGAGCTCAACATAAAATATAAAACAGGATGTGTAGCTAAAAGAGCTGATGTCGATTTGAAGAATTCTGAGAAAAGCACCGTAAGCATTTCTTTGCACAGCAGCAAAAATGTCTAATTGGACAGACAGTATCTGCAACGACAAACTTTGAGATTACAAAACATATTCATAAAGAAATGTAACATGGATACTGATTACTGCAATCACAGCATCTTATTCATGAACAATTGCTTCTCCTTCAGGAAGAAAAATAATTATGTTACAAATGAGAAGCCAGGAACAAAGAGGTCTAACAAAGGAGGCCCAGGAACCCTCATTGTTTCTGCAAAGACACCTTAAAAAAGTGGGATGGTACTGCGAAGATGACTGAAAGGGATACACAGATGCATGGATGGAGAATGTGTTAAAAGACCAGATATTGGCAAAAGTGTGACTTATAAGATCAATGTCCTGATCAATACATTAAAAAAATTATCTCAGTCCTAAATTGTTGATTTTGTTTTTTTTTTCTTTTAGGCTTGGAAAACCATCTCTAAAAACAAATTTAATAATAAATTATGAATATATAAATATGTCATACATATCGTTACTGTCTCTTAAATATTGATCTACCTGTTTTAACAGCAAGAACATAAAACCAAAACCCCTAAAACTAATGCGACTAAACCAGTCACATTCAAACAAATGAAAAACAAGCCTTGTCATAATGAATTGATAACCAGACTGTTTTAAATGGCATTTTGAACAGGGCAACATAGAAAACATGCAAGGTTGAAGAGCATGCTTTGGCCCGTTTATGATTTTCACTTTTAATATTTTATAAATTTTATTTGTTGTAAGTTTCCGATAGACCTCACTGAGTCGTACCTGCATCAACCAGCTCCTAGAGGCAGGTTTACATTACTGTACAATATGGATGGAGGATAACTTGGCAAGGAAAATAACCTGGCTGATCAGTTTCTCGTTAGTAAATAGGTTTGGCAGGAGCTTAAATGCATCCTCTGATCAACAGACGGAGCCATCTGTGGCTTACGTCAATTTTGCACCAGAATTCTAGATTTCTCCTTTACGTGTATACTCACCAGCCTCCACCTCACTGACAAACAGGATGTAGGAGGAAATGTGTTTGCAGACGGAGAAGAACTCTATAAGGGGATATCACGACCACACTTAAGCAAGAACTTTGTACTTATTTTTTAAACAAGAAGGGAATAATGGCCTTTTATGTGCCGAGAATAGCATTACTGTGATCACAAAATCAATCAGTGTCTATTTAATGAAGACATCACAGAATGCTGAAATGCTGCAACTCTATTATTAATGGTCAGAAAATGTACTAATAAAATAAGTACAAGTTTCAAATTCTAAAAGATAACCATACATCCAGTTCACTTAAGGATATCTTACTGGTGGATTGCATGAGTAATCTTTCTTTAAATGATGGGATTAGAGAAAAATATATTTTAAAACAGTATTTTCACATTTTCAACATGGTTCTTGATATCTGATGAAGTGTATATAACATATAAAATTAAATTTCACATATGCAGCACCTAGATGAAACTATGAAACTTTTCTAATTCTTGCCCCCTTGTAAATATATGTGTATAGTCTTAAAATAAATTCATCTCTTAATATTAGACTATACTATCAGGTTGATTATCTTCTGACATTACATCTTATTAACTTAAAGTTGATCTTTTTTCAGTAAACTTTTAATTAGAAATTGATCATTTCAGGTTTTGGGATGTAAATTCATCATGACACAGAAGCCTATTCCTATTAGCGCCCTTTTGAAAATGGGAAAGACATGAAACCTGCAGTCCATGTAAGTGAGATGTGTGTTGTCTTGATACTGTGAGTGAAGGAATGTCTCCAAGAATAGTTAGCAAAACAACTCCATATCTGCCACCATAGCAATAATAAAAAAAAAGCTTAAAATAACTGGGATTGAGATTATGAGAGGATCTATGTTTATCTTGCCACCACAGTGAGTAGGATAATAATGGGAAGATAAAAAAAATTCCACGTTCACTGTTAGAAAAGTGCGCCAAATATTTATATTAAGATTTATTAGATATCTCTACCGGGGCCTCCAGGGTGCAGCATTATTGACAACAGCTTCCACAGAAAAGACCAAACAAAGATTAGAAGAAAATTGTGATACTTTATCCAAGTTTCATCCAGGAACTCGCATATTTTTTGAGTGAGAAATTCTGCTGACATTTTATGCTGAAAAATCTTAAATTTGAGTTTGTGAGTCTAACAATGCACTGAGAATATTTTCCCATCCAATATCGTTCATTTGTCCTTTTACAGGTGAATTTGTGTTTACAGGCAATGTTCAACATTATTACGCTTGCGAATAAATATTGGCGTGTTGAGTCAGATAACAGGACAATTCATTGTTTATTTAGCTTGAAAGAAAGACCAGGACTTTGCAGAAGTTTATCGCAAGGAAGATATGTATATTTAGCCCAGTGGGATATTAGCTCACAATATTAGCCTCTGGGGTCCGTGCTAATGACGTTCAAACTGTGGAAATAGCACAAGTGGATGTGAGGGTGGGAGGCAAAGACTGCAGGATGTTTTATCCTGTGGGAGTGTGCAGTAAGCTTCTCTCTGCTACAGCCCACACAACCCCAGTGAGTTATTTGTGGTGTTGCTCATTCGCACACACAAGCTTTGAAACTGGTGTGATAATCTATTGTTGTGTTTCCAACTCGTATCTTGTTGTGGTTTTGTGGAAAAGTTTTCTAAGCAATTAAAGTAGCTCAAATGAGAATGGTTTTATTTTCAGTTTAAAGTTAATGTTTCTTAAAGGTCACAATGTAATTACAATATTTAGCATCAAAGATAGAAGGCAGAACTTATTGTTCTTCTCATCCATGTTTTACCTCACGTGCCCCTTTTATAAGCTTGGGGGAAAAAAAAAATTGACAATTAGGCCCAGTGGTGCCTTTGGTTTGTGGTTTTGGAGCAGTCTTTACCGTTTTATAGTTGAATTAAACATTACCTTGCTCTAGTCATTACATGCAAATGAGTAAAATACTTAGACAATAAAGCCTTTATTGGGGATATTAGCAGCAGCTAAAAGTAACCCCACAATAAATCCTTTCACCATGAGGTCGTCTTCATTACATAGTACCAGTCTTCTTCTGTAGCATTTCACAAGTTGATGCATACAGAGAACATAATTTCAGCTTAAAAAAATTGAACAAAAACATTTAATGTTAAATTATTATCTTTTTAAAAAAAAAGGAATTTTTGTGGCCTGATAAATTTTGTAATTTGATGACTTAGGCTTACATGGCAAAATTTCCCACTCCAGCACAACTCAAATGATTGCATTACCTCTTTAACATTCCTTCACACTTGTCATCCTTTCATTTAATCCAGGTGTGCAGCACTAAAACATGCAGGACAGGACAGCTGTTTATGTCTATGTTGGTGAGAAAAAAACATATATTTTTTTCTTACTAACAATTTATTTTTTTTTTTTTCTAGCATCACTCCCCTTCAATCGCTTCGTGTGCAGAGAGTATTTAATGGCTGTTATGGAGACTTGGTGACTCCCAAAGTATCATGTCTAGTGAACTTTGGACATGTTTTTCCCTTCTTTCTCAATATGGGATGGGAAGTATGCCTGGGTTAAGAACACAAAAATATATATCTCTAAATCACAATTGAACAGCAACACCAACCATTGCTCCAAAAATGACAGTGTAGCAAATCAACACACTTAAATCGTTTATAAATTAGAGGGATGTTAAAAGAAGAGCTAGTTGTAACTAAATTGAAAACCAAATCTTCATCTCCACAGTATTTTTTAGCATATTGCCTGACGCACCACTCCTAAAGACTTTAACGACAATATTTGATGGATTCAACTTGTGTAATTTTAACTGACTCATTGTTTGTATCCCTTAGTGGGCTGTTGCAGCATTACCAGTGGTTCTAATGATCATAAGTGGTTGTTGTCTTCTTCCACCCCCACATTGCTGGGGATGCCCTCATCTCCATGGAGAACTTGGTTACAGCCCGACCCACGTACACCTCCTTTTGCGTCACTCTGACTCTTTTACTTTCATCAAAAAAGGAAACGTTTCCTTTGCATGATCAGTGCTTGCAAGCCATAAATGGGTTACATGGAAATTATCACCCAATGTTCAGTAAGATAATTTTTGTATCTCAATGTGACATTTCTCTGTACAAAGCTGGTAGACTTGTATTTCACTTTTTATTTGAAACAAATTAAAACTATGTTCTGCTATTTCACCTTATGTTATTGAGGTGAACCTCAATAACTGTCATGTGCATCAGAGATGGACAGCTTTTAGGTTATGCCCTACATAATGCCACCATGTGCCTGTATAATATGCAACATCTCCATTTTAAGCTGAATTTGAAGTACTGCGATGAAACTAGAGTAATAACTTTTGCAATGTGATTTGAAACACTGCCAAAAAATAGCAACATCAATCAAATATTCTATATACCGGAATGGACATTTTCACTTACTATAGTCCCTTTAATTCCTAATGTTGCTAATTTGCATCACACCTACATTTTTTTTATCTATTTTATGTAATGTTTTCAAATTAGCATTCACTACTTCAGACCTGCTGGCAGCAGAAATCTATATATTTTTTTTACAAATTTTTGAGTAAAATAAGGTTTGAAGAAGCTAAAAATCCTAGAAAACAGGATAGACAACTTTTCAGGTCATTCTAATAGTGTTTTAAAGATTTAGAGACAATATGTAGAATTATATTATTCGAATTAAAATTTAAAAACTCTATTTCCACATGTCTCCTGTGGAGTACCCAGCTTCACGTGCGCATCTGTATTTGTTCAACTATGCGTCATTGAAATTTATATGGCATATGCCCTAAATTCCTTTTCACGGTGGTTAGTACGCTCCTCACGGGGCTCAGATTCCCGAATCTTCAAAGTTATGTAAAGCGTCAAAACAGAAACATTTTACGTATATTTTAGTGATACAATACGCCTCCTCAGTATCACGTAGACCTAACATATACCACACTGTGAACAAAGTGTATTATCACTTAAATTAATTTTACGTAAGAAAGACTATAAATTGGAAACACTTTTCAAAAGATCTCGAGAGATATCACATTTTTGTTCAGGCAAACTTTTTTTTGCTTACGTGAATGACTGCGCACAAATAGTCCCCACCACATTGCCATGCACACACTTGTATAACCTTTTAGATAACAGCCGGTCGCTCTGAGGCGTTATGAGCCAACCCTGGCCACTGGTTCATTCACCGGCTTCTCCGTCGTAGTGATTTGCTCTCTCTCATCACACTGCCAGCAGCCGTGGGATACCATGTGAAAAGCCCGTCACAACCTTATATAAAACGATTGACAACAGAAAGGGCGAATCACGCTGCGGAGCGGTGGTTATGCTGCCCGCCTCCGCCAGCTCGTGATACTCTGATTGGTCCGAATCACGGAGAGGCGATGACTGGCTTTCATTTAGACCAATGGGAGAAGAGCAGTAGGAAGGGCTGGAAAATGGGCTTGTAATGAGGTCACTGTTTGCGTTGAAGATCCAGGGCAGTGCGTGGACACCGGAGCCGGGGAGAGAAATTTGTGAAAGCAGCCCAGAAGGAGCGGACAGACCCAATCCTTCAGACAAGGTAGCTATATCTTCAAGGATTTTATTACACGGAACCACAGGAGAAAATAGAGTAGAAGCCCTCTGTGAGGTTATTGAAGCTTATTATATGTCCGTATGAGATAACGAGTTGGGTATTGCATTATAAGGTCACACCTCAATTAACTGGACGTCTGCCCTCTTGACTGCTGGAAATCCCTGACGGAGTAACCGCTTTACCTGCTGCGGGATGAAGCAGCAGCTGACCGGGGCTTTAAGGAACTCGGCATACGGCGAGTGAAAGCATCCAGAAAGAAAGTTGAAGCAGTAAAACTGGCGCAGAGTGGCCGGAGCGGTGAGTCCCTTCTGGAGCTCAGTAGATACAGTGGATAGGTGAACTCTGTGGTGTCAGTGTCACATGAAAACGCCGGTACGGAGCCTTATATAAAGTGTTATGCTGCAGTTGCACATGGCACAAGTTCACATGCCGCTCCGATTAGGGAATATGCGGTGCGAGGAGCTGAGTACAATGAGGTTGGCGGAATTAACCGTTCATTCAATGTAATTACATGAGTGAGAGCACAGTGACTACAACTTTAAAGATGACAGGGGAAAGTGCCAAGGAAGGGGTGCTGGGGTGCGGTACCTCTAATGTTATATAATTATGGAATAATACTTTTATAATTTTATTATAGTATGTAGAAATGGTCGGGTCATGCATACATTTTGCAAGTTCTCTCTGTGGTTACTCCAGTGTCTTTCTCTGGTCCAGAAATATGCCTTTATGGTTATTTGGCCTGAGTCCATTCATGAAAATTTTGCCCTGTTTTGTGACTTGGTTGCTAGAGATAGGTAGGCTATCATCCCCCCACAGCACTGCAAGGGTTACGAGGTTGTCGGGAATTTTCGGATGGATATTTTCTTATTTTCATATTCATTGTTTCTTGTTTTAATGTCTTTCACTCACTCTTGGGCCTGGATCACCTAAGGACGTATGACATTTGTAGAGTTAGAGTTTTGAAATCATGGACACTGGATTTTTTTTTTTTACAATAAAAATATAATATTCTAATATATAGATGTTTGGTAGGTTGAACAATGGAAGCGGGGTGACTTTAAAAGCATCCGTTTTAGCTTTGACACTTTTCAGTCTTACTGTTGGTTTAATCCAATTCACCATAATGTGATCATGATCTCTTCAGCTAGGCATTTAACTGTCACAGAGATGAAAGATAAGTGAACTGAACCTGAATCTGATTTGAAAGTGTTATAACAGCGCCACATGTCTTTCACTCACCTTAAATCAGATAAAATGCAGTGGAAAGCTTTGCACGGTGTTCAGGTGGAGGCTGCTCTCTGCTAATATCTACCAGCCTGCAGCAGATGCAAAAATCTAGTTGTCAAAGGTACCCCAGGGACTACTTCTTAGCTGAAACTTAACTGGCAACACTCTAGAAAGGCTTATTAAAACAATTTATACCAGCAAAAAACAACAAAAAAGAAACATTTCCTGCAGGAATTAAGTTCTGTATCATACCCTTGTAAGCAACCAAAGCATCATGTATGCCAACCTGAGGAAAACTCATTACTGTTGCTTTGTGAGCTGTTAGGTTAGATATCTACTTCAGAGATGCATGTGCCTACTAAATAAATGGTTGAATGAAATACTGGAAGAGTTAGGGTAGGGGAGTCGAAGTTACATAGTTTTCCAAATTTGCTCCCCCATTATTATACAATCAAGAAACATCCTAGAGTTGCTCCTGGTTTAAAAGTTTTAGGTTTGTTTTAAAACATGTGTGTGAAACTCATAATCACCTGTTGCAAGATAATGACTATTTTTAAAGTAGAGGCGTTGACCTTACCTTATTCTATAAGTACTAGAAGCAAAGTAAGAGAAAAGACAAATCCATAAATTCAGGACACACATTTTAGTGAATTGGTATGTATTCAGTTCAGTCTTCTTTATTTCAATACTCTCGAATAAAATGTAGTGCCACAGTTCCTCTCAGAAGTTAGGCTGTGTTTTTTTCTGTTTGCGATTGTGAAGATGATAATGTGTGGAAAAATTAAAGGGGTGTGAGTACTTTAGAAAGCCTTATTCTTTGTCCAGCTTTAAAATACGGACCTCAGATTGAAGTTGACTTTGTTAACGGTTGCAGAATAATACAGCCAACTTCGGTTTGTCTTCATGAATAGAGTGGGAGGAGACAAGATGTTTGACGCAAGTAGAGGCTGACAAGGGATTTGTTATTTAGATCTGTGTATCATACAGTTGAAATCAGAGGGAAGGGTTGCCATCTCTACAGTTCTTCAGAAACACACACAGCGGTAGAGGAGAAAGATCAGGAGTGGAGAAGTTAAATGAGCATATTTATGTTCTCAAAGCTGATCTAAGTACTTGTTCTCGAAAAGAACATTTTAAAGTGTTATCTCTAGTGTGATGGTGCCAAAGTGCCAGTGCAACCTTTTGAGAGGACAGAGAAATTCTTGCCAGCCTGTGCATGCCCTCTGATTTAGCTAAACTTTGGGTTCAAGAATCCATAGACCAACATAAACTAATATTTAGGTTGGCAGTTGCTATGCAAGATGCATATTACAACAGAGGGCAATTGAGGTTAGGTACAGGACAGTGCAGCAAAAAAGTGATAGCACTGAGTCTTCATCAATGTCAAAAAAGAGAGACATGTTTTGTGAAGTTGTCCTTAATTACTCAAAAATGAATGCAATAAAGTATTTTATGTAGGGTAGTGACACAAAAGCAATAGTGATGAAGTTCTGACTTAAATTTACATGGCTTTATCTAAGTTTAGTTACTAATATTTACAGTATTTACAAACAATTGGTTGTAATACCAGATGTTTGTAAATTTTCAAATTTAGTTTGATGCAAATTATATTTTTTTTTGTTCAAAATATTTCAAAACTGTGGTGGCAGTTGCCCTTGAGCCTCCTTCCATAGTTTGTTTTCAGCAGATTGAAAGTTAAAAAGTTAATTTCAGATTGATAGACTTTCATGTGCTTGAAATAAATATAGTTATTTGATTACAATCAATACATAAACATTTTTTTATTGGTGAGTTTGACTTTGCATAGGATCAAATTTTCTTCATGTTATCTTGATCATTAATCTACAGGGCACCAAGACAATTAATGTTAAAGGCTGAACATCAGAAAAGGTCTGTCGGACTTAGGTTAAATGTTCCAACATCAGTGATTTAGAAAATAAAGATAAAATAGGCAGGCTATCATGAACTGTTTTTATTTGAGCTCAAGGAAAATTGTCTGACAGTTTTTATCTTCCTACTTATAACTTTATGCCTCATGGATTTGTGCTGTCTCTGAATGAAGCTTTTCACCATTTAACAATTAAATGATTTCTTATACTATTCCAAATAGATTGGCCTGTTAGTATATACCTCTTAATTGTGTTATCTTTCTCATCTTGCGGTGTTAGACACCTGTGCCTTATTGACCGTACCTTAATGTCGGATGTACATCATAGCTTTTATAGAGCGCCAGCCAGACGGTGCGCCCTTTGACCGGAGAAGCATTATTTAATCGAGTCGGTCCATGTGCTGATTACATTATGAGGAAGAGTCTGATGACTCTGCAGAAATAAAAAAAAAAGCATGAAAAAGTGGTTTGGGAAGCAAAGTCCATTGTGATTGGTTTTTAAAATGATCAGTGGATTCCCGACAGAAACAAAGGAAAGCCAGATTTTTTTTGTCCTCTGCTCCTTTCTCTGCAGCTACTCAGCTGGAATTTATTTATTGGCAGAGAAGAAGTAAGATGTGTTGAATTTGCTTTAGTGTACAGGGGCATTGGACACAAATAGCCTCTTTTACAAAAAAAATAACATAGTTGATCTGTAGGTATCTTGTCAGCAGTCTCTCCTTACATAGAAATGCCCAAAGGATTGTCCAGAAATATTTTTATGTAATTTCTAAAGGTTGAAACATGTTTGTAGTGTCTGCTGTTACACAATCACCTGACTTGGATTGATTCTAAGCTAATAAATAAAGAATCTCCCACATTGGTAACTAGTACAATCTTTTGGACTTTGCGGTTTGTCAGGTTGTCAGATAGCTCTTTCATCTTTGGACTAGACTTTCAATTGCATCTGCAGCCTCAGTTGCATTTTCTGACAAGGAGAAAACAGCTCAGTAAGTGCTTTGAGAAGTTCAGAGCAGCCTGTTCACTCTGTGCAGAAACATTCTGTGAGTAATGTCTCTAAGTTACATGGGGGAATGGGGCCAGTCATTGCATTTTGTGAAGGGGATTTTTTGTGATCCTAACCACAGTGAGCTCAAGTGCTGCATCATAGATTTAGTTTTCTCTTTGCAGATTTACTTTTTTTTTTTTCTGACGTCACATTTTGTTTATATCATGTAGTTTAATTAACTCCATCTGGGCCTGAATATTGTTCTTGTTTTGTCCTCCAGTCCCCTGTTCAGATAGTTTTAGTTTCCTCTTTCAGATTTTTGATTCTCATTTAACATTACCCCCTGTTTTGTTTTGTAGGATCTCTTTCTTTTGAACATTTTAACTGGCTCTGTTTTCTTTCTCTCCTGAAGGTTAATGTCTGTTCCACACTGTTGATTAGATCTTTTAGTTTGTGGTTTTGTGCAAAAGTCTTGAATCATTTCACCAAACACTGGAAGTCATCAAACATCTTTTCTTGTTCAGCCTTAAAACAGCATAGAAAAATGTGCTTACATTTTGGCCAAATGTTGGGATTCTACATTTCTTTGCAATTGGTGTCCAAGAAGCCATACTTTGTCTTTTGAAATGATTTTGAGATGTATGACTTCATACATTGGCTGCTTTCTAACAAATTTTCTGTCAGGTATTTTTAACCACTCAGCTGTGATCTATGAATCACTCAGGCATAAAACAGCAGCTGAACGCAAGGAATGAGCCATGAGTGTGGTGTCTACAGATTACAGACAACTTAGTAAGGTGCTCATTTTACACTGGGTATTTAGACACTTAATTACATTCAGCATTTAACAAAGGCAAGATTTTCAGATTTGTTTGGCTGAAAAATGTAAATATCAAGAGATACACTGTAAAATAAATAAAACAAAAAGAAAAACATCTCTAATTTACGGTGAAACACCGGCAGCTGTTTCTACCGTTTTTCTACCAAAATTAGAGACATTCTTTTTTTTTTAACAGTGTAGCATATTTTGAATGGTATAATTGGATTTTAGCATTAACATGTTCACTATTGACGCTGAAATCCTGTCATACAGTAGAGGATGCATTTCCTTGGTCCTTTGTCAGGTCTCTTAGGATTTTTAGATCATTTTATTGTGTTAGTATTGAGATGTTCTTTGGCCTCATAATTCCTCTTCCGTCCTTCACTTGTCCTCTTTCCTATTTTTTAAGCAAACACTGCAAACTGCCCTGGCAGGGTCATGTACAAGTACTGGACAGAAAATATGTCAAAATGCAGCCAAATTCCAAAGAATAGTACTGACCTTCACAAAGACCCAATAACTATTGATATTGACCACTGTAAACATTTGCAAGAAAATCTGACTCCTTGGAAGGAAAGTATACAGAGTTAGGAGTGGTTTAAAACTTTTGCGCATTGCTTTCATGTCTCCTATTGTGTCTGGATCCCTGTGCTTTGTCTCTGCATGCCCATTCTGGTTTTAGCCAAAGACGTCATTATAGATTTGTTTTTCTTTCTTATTCTCTGCTCTGCTGCACTTTTAATCCTTTAAGGATCTGCTGCTGCTTCTCCTCGCCCCATGCCTGCTGCCTGTGTTCAGTTTTGACTTGCTCCATTCTGACAAGCATTGGTGAACTTTTTGCTCATGTTCAGCCGTTTCTTTTCACACTTTGCAAGACTCACCACGTCTGACTGATCATTTACTTACTGACTGTAGGATGACCTATTTCACTTAGCAGCTCAGATGCAGGACATGAGCCAACTATGCAGCAGGTCAGCGAAGTGTCACACTGTGCACAGTCATCTGATAATATCTACAGAAGTGTTAATTATTGACATCTATGCTACTGTCATTTGTTTTACAATAGGAATTTTCAGTTACCAACTTCCCACAGGAGGGATTATATAGACCATTATGGATTAGTTGATCAATCTAAAGTCATTTGTATTCATTATGGTTTTCTGAAATCCTCACAAACTGTGCTCCAAATTTAGGTTAGTTGTAAAAACAAGCTTGGACAAAGTTATACACAGACATTTAATGTGTTCAACATGACCAGAGGCATTATTTTTTATTTTATTTTAAATGTGTGTTTTATTTGAAATTTAAAAGCAGCATTTAAATATAATGCCAGATGCTTTACTAGATTTTGACTGCATATTCTTGTATAACGCAATTGGTTAAATAACAAAATATAATTATTGTCAAAAACTGTGCTTTCATCTTTATCATTGAGTTATCCAGTTCCAGTTAGAGTGGCCATCTGGGTGGTGGTGGAAAGTTTGTAAAACTTCAAATATTCAACTCCTCCTCTTCACTGTTGCTTAGTCTGTTGTCAAAAGCTTTAAATAAACTTTTGGGATTCTTTTTAGTTTTTTGGGGGATTATTATTTCAAACCATCCTCTACAGACTTTCCTTGACAAAGTGCTTTGTGAAATATTTCAGTCACAGCTTTCCATGTTTTTAATGTAAACACAGCATCATTGATGCTTCTACATAAATGAGCGTACGCCATTCTCTGTAACCAAGCGTGTTCTTGATACTGGATGGAATATCTTGACATCCTTCTTTGCTGTCTTACATGCTCAACTAAGGTCACAATACAGTCATGGTAAAAAGAAAGTACACCCTCTTTGAGGTTTTAGAGTTTACATATCTATATGGGATAAAAATGACCAGACTTCTAGCAAGTGTTGCAGATATTTAAATCAAACCTCTACTGTACAGAAACACGTAAGACATTCCACACTGTCATTATTTATATAACAGAAAAAATGTCTTGAGCATTCCACTGTCTTAACTTGGGGATGATTGGTGAAAGTGTGGGTTCATTTTAAAGGCTTGACCCGATCAGGTTTGTTATTTAGTGGTAAGTAAAACCAAAGATTTAGAAAGAGGACCTACTTTTTCGTAAATATGACTTATCCCTGGATTGTTGCTTGGTGATGCGTGTTGGCAATCAGATCAATCTTGTCAGGTGTTATTTGTGGTCCAAGTTGGAAAATCTTTTTAAAAGAGTTGAAGGGTTTAGATTGGACGGATGTGCTTTTCTTAAAGGGCAAATTGTCTGAACCAGAGACTTTCATAGAACATCAGAGGCATCCAGCAGGGTTTTCAGGGGTCGAGGGTCAAACCATACAATGTTTCAAATATAACATTAGACCAAAGGCAGAAGGAAGCCTTTCGAAGTAGGATTGGTGAAATGTTCTTCTGTTTTTAACTTTGTGCAAGCATCATTCCTCTTATATTTATATAGTTGTACAAATGAACAGGCAGACACAATCTTCTGTTGAAAAATCATGATAGCATTGACTATTTGGCACCACTGGATACAAATGCAGAGAAAACTGTTACTGTCTGGAGCTCATGTCAAAGAACTTTGCAACTTTCATAAATTTTTAAACATAATTTTTGCCTTCACTGGATGTCATGTTTTTTCTAAATATTTAAAATTGTGAATAGAAACTGAGTCATTCACGTTTAACACGTATGGTCTCTTTCCACAGATCACTTCATTTACTTTTCATCCACTCAGTTGTCGTCCTTCTGGCAATGGGATGATTGCGTTCTACCTGACTTGAAACAACCCCAGGAAAGACCTCCTCCTGATGTCAGACGATTCAGACACCAAGCCCTATCCCTTGCCAATTCCGGCAGATCGGGATGGAGCCTCGGCTTCGAGCAGTTCCACCTCAAGCGGAGCCTCGGGGTGTAGTCCCATGGCACAGATGCGCTGGGTAGGCAGCTATGCCCAGGGCAGACCTGACCTTGGACTGCCCTCTGAGGGCAGTGATAGCAGTGGTCAGGACCCCGCCCTCTCTCCTCACAACGTGCGCAAGACAACGCGTTCTCGGTTGTCCCCCGAGGACGACGTGGAGATGAAGAGCAGTGGATCCAGCGGAAGCGGGACAGAATCGCATGGCAATGAGAGTCATGGCAACGAGAGTCATGGGAATGACAGCAACGGCCATGAGTCAATGGGTAGCTCCAACAGCTGCAGTAAAGACTCGGCATTGCTAGAATCTTCAGGCAGTAATAAAAGGTAAGAGATAGCAGAACTTTCTTTCCTTTACCGTAATTTCTTATTACAAATTTTAAAAAAGACATCCCACTTAGTTTTCCAATCTGTGCCAATTTACAGCAATTTCCTCTTCCACCACAGTAAGAAGGTGCAAAGAGTAAGAAGGTGTTTTTTAAGTGTTGATCAGAGAAATTAGTTTTCTGAAGCGATTGGATGTTTTTTGACTTCATTATAATTTTAATTAATCATTTACAGACTTGTAGATTTACCAACCGATGATTATGTAAATGAACAGCATGGGGTCTCCTGGAAGAGCTATCGCTGCAGGGGCCTTTACAAGCACACTCAACTCTGTCAATTACAAGTTTAATAGGAATGACCTGAAATGAAGTGAATGTGAACAATACCACTCGATAACAAAACCGTTAGTCAGATGCTTCTTAGAGCACAGAACAACTAATGAACTGCTTTTCCTGCTAATATGGCTCCATGTCAACGGGTCCATTTGTCCCTCACTTCTAAATGTTCACTCTGAATGGCAAAAAGGGCAAAATCACCAGATCCCTTTGGCAAAACAGAAGACAAAACCTTGTCTGGTCACTAGAAACGAGCCAAATAAATTGCCATTGTCAGCGTAAGTTTGGTGTTTTTTGTCAAGAATGTAAGGCCATATTCAGATTCATTTCCTCTATTAGTTATACTAGCATTTGTAAGAGTCTATAGCAGTGTGAATATATCAACTGGCTAATTACCTCTCCTGATTAAAGCTAAAAGATTTAATGGAGTCATCACTTTCTATTCAACACAAAGAGACTTACACTAAAACTTCACTCTCCTAAATCAAATTTTAAAACTTTCCTGTTAGCTATTTGTGCAGCAGGATCTTAACAGAAATGGTTAGGATAGTTTATTTATTAAACATAAAAAGCAGTTTACAAGCAGCAGTACATACCTTATCTTTGTCATAAAATTGAACGTGAAATTAGGTTTAGGGATTTAGCCACGCAGTCATTCACCTCTAACGTAGGCTGAACATTGATTGTGATGCAGTGCCAAAAACAGTTCTGTTTTTGAAGTGAGACTTTAGCCAGTGGATCAACAAAAAGGTAAAAATAGTATTAGAGTCACGAAGAACCACCTATTGATGTCAGATAACAGCCATTGCTTATAATTAACACTCCAGGAATCTTTTACCACTTAAATTGAATATTCTACTACTTAATTGTACTCTAGTGATTTTTAATAGTTAAGTACATTTATGTCCTCAAGCATTTGTTGTCGTGATTACCCTTTGCATTTCAAGGGCATTTGATTTAAAAATGAGACAGTATGTGCTGCCATGCTTTTAATGGCTCATAATGATTGGAGGTGTGAGCACTGAATGCATAACTAATGTCAGAAGTAGAGTGAGTCAAAGCTCGCTAAGCATTTAACCTTAAAAATTAGTATTAGTAAAAGTTTTCTCTCCATGAACGGCCCTTCAGAAGCAACATTTTTAAATGGTGCCTTGTAAATGGGCACTCCATTCAATGAATCACTGTTAGCTGAACACTTTTCAAACTCAGAATATGCTACAAGATTCTCGCAGTAAGATAACTAGCTTCTTGGTACTTGCAGTAGAATTTGAAACAAAAAAATATTTGATCTAATCACTCAGATTTGAAACAGAAAAGTAACAATTATTCTTGCACAATAATTTATCATATTGTTCATTACAGTTAGATATTCCAATCATACCTTGTTATATCCTTATAACAACGGACTAATAACATTAAGCTATTCATTGCTGAAGGGCAACTATGTAAAACTGTTTAGCACTTTATAGCTTGGGACTAGCTTCCAGCCAGATCTCATTATGAACAGCTGAGTCTAATCTGGTTTGTGGTTGAAGTAGTGGATAGGTTGTTTTGGGAGCAGTTTGGTTAAAACCGTGTTTTAAAAATTTGTCTGGCAGGCGTATGATGTGGTTTGGCTTACATGTTGAGATTATCTTGTATCTCAGTTTTATTTTATTAGTCTTTTATTAGAAAAGCAGCTGTAGTGCTAACCACGGTCAAACAACATTATTTTATGGCAAATAATGTTTTTTTTTTTATTCCACTGCTTCACACACGCATTCACATGGTGGATTGAATATTTTAATGTTTTTCTGCTTTAACTTTACAGTTTTGACACATAAAGGAGCATTCATGTAGCACATTAAATCTTCCATATTTCATCCAGAATTAGTGAATAAAAGATTGTCTGTTAAATTTTCTATATAAACTAAGTCAAAGATTCAAAGGTGGTAATCTGTAAAACCTTTAGTCCGTGTTTGTGGCAACAGGCTAGGATCAACATTCAAGGTTTCTGAAAACAGATAAGCTCATGCATCAATTTTTCTCCTCTGTTGCAAATGAGGAGCAAAGTATTTTTCTGACCCTTAAGTGATACATGCTTAAGGTTTTTTATTCATAAATCTCAACTTTTGAAATAAATCTTGGATAGCACTTTTAATTTCATGAGTTTTTGTGATATCGAACCTTTTTTCTGACATAAGAATTGGTTTAAAACAAAAAAAAAAAGAGTTTTAAAACTTGCAGAATATTTTCCTGTCATCATCATGTCCAGAAATAGACCCAGACACTATACAGCTTGCCCAGGAAACATACAGAGTAGAGCAACAAATACATGACTGTATCAACCAGCAGGAAAAGCAAATTGATGTCATCTTGAAGGCTGGAAGCTGGCTTTCCTTCAATGCCAGATGGGCCATGTCATGCTTTCCTACTCCTTGTTGCCATGACAATGCACTGTTTGTGTGTGTTTATCTCTGGGTGGAGCAATCTGGTTGCAAGCTCTGACGTCTTTACTCACGCTAGGCTCTGCCTTACTTTGACTTGCCCTTGCTGCTTCAGATCCAGGCTTTATTTTTTTAAAACCGCTCCTTTTCCGCCATGGTCTATTTCCCTTCTGGCATCTAACTCTCTGTCTGCCAACAGAGTGACGTATTTTAAACCCACATAACTCTTTCTGGTTTTGTGTTGCTATAGCACCCCTGTCTGCCAACTCTGAGCCTGCTCAGTTTACTTTCTAAATTTTTTGTCCTCAAGTTTTAGGAGGTACACCTCAGAATGTTTTAGTACTTATTTACTTTCTTGATATAGATCTGTATGTATAAACTAATTTCTAGAAAAGCAAGTGATTTAATTACAACCAAATATTAACCTATTAAACTAAACATGTCGACAACAATGCATTTTTTAAAAGTTAGGACACCCAGTCCCTAAAAGGTTATCAGACGCCCTTTGGCTTTTGCATGTACTGCCTGCTTTAGTGACTCAATAGGATTAAGATCTGGCCTTTGACGAGACCCAGGATCTTTCATTTCTTAATAATCGGTCAGTTCTTGATGTTACTAGCATGTTTTGTGTCCTTGTCATGTTGCTCTGCTTTGGCTCTGTTTGTTTTTCACATGATTTCACAATTCTCTCAAGCATCCTTTGATAGTCAGTAGATAAAGGCCACATCCTGCTGCAGAAGATCTTCCCCATTACACTTTCAGTTTTGTGCTTATCAGGACAAGAACAAGAAGTGTTACTAATGGCATTATTTCAAAAGACTCTGACAGCTGGCCCATGTTGACCTTATTGTTACTTTAAATTCTAACTTTAGTTTGTCTGTGTAAAATTAGCCAATCCTGTGGTTTAAACAGCTAGTTTACCAAATTTTAAACTCAGTTAATTTTATAGATGCTTCTCATCTTGCTGCAATGTCAAGCTAACGGCAGGAAAAATGGTCTGTAGTTTTGAAAAACTGACTTGGTCGGACTGACACTATAATATACACTCACGGGGCGCATCTGCTACTTTTTTAGAAAAACAAGATCGATGCATTGGTTCTACCAAATAGGACAAGATGGGAAAATATAAATTATCAAAGAGTAAGGGAAGGAAGTTTACCAACTTTAAAAACATCATATTAAAAACTACAAAGGTATTCAAAGCCTCTTTTCTTAGTTTTGTTGACCCAAAAAGCTTGTAGATTGAAAGTGGTTAAATCTGATACCCATGTCCTGCACATGTTAGATGCATTCATGCTAATCTAAACCATCTACCACACCTGATTCAAATTGTTGACTCATTTCCTCTGTTACTAAGTTCATCAGGAACCTGCTCGGCTTGTTCATCTAAAACATGCAGGACACCGGCCCCAGGCTGGGGTTGCCCACTTCCTGGTGTGTGTGGGGCACATTTCCAAGGTGGTTCCATTAAACGTTTTCTGCATACTAATATCAGTGATCAGTTTATTTATTATCTCCTACTGACACTGTTTTAAAATAGTAATCCTGTGCCTGTTTCAATAAAGAAAATTAATTTTTTGCTTAAAATGACCATATGCTTCCTATTACTAATATTAATATGCCAATAAACATCTCCTTTGTGACATTTATTGGTGAGCTTGCGTGCAAGTGGCAAGGGCTTTCTGGAATTTATTCAGACATCACTGATAAGTGACGCATTTTTATGACTGCACTGTTTTATTTCCCAGAAACAGCATCTAGATTCTAGATGCTACACGAATCTAGAATTACATCACTGCAATAATTTCTGCTTAGTGTTTTACTGAGTGAGCTCCTCTATGCCACAGATCCTGCAGGTTTTCTGAACGTAGGCAGAAAAATTACAGTAGATTGCAGCTTAAAACATTTTCCACATTGTTCAGGTGTATTAGTTTGAGTAATGACTCTGTCAGTCTGTAAGGTTTTGATCATGGTCTCATTATATTAGAAAGATGATATACTCTGATAAGCATGGACAGTCTGGTCAGCTGATTTTCAGTGCCATGGGGTCGATTGATACAAATCAAATCAAATATTGGAAAGAGATCATATTATGGATCAAATCAGGAAGCAATACAGTGAATGGATTCTACTAATTTACTGATTAATGTGTTTTTAATTCACTCCCATCACATTCAGTGAGAAAAAGCCTATGAAAGCCAAATGTAAAACGTCCCTTGCCATTTTTAAATGTGATACCTTTGCTGTCCCAGTTATGTCTCTTAAACATCAAGTTATCAACAACCTGTCAATCGAAGATTTTTAATTAAACAAGACCAGTTTCCTCTGACCTTCATTTTGTGTTTCTGCTTCCGGAGGACAACTGAAGCGTGTCTTACACTGCCTCTTTCAGAGCCTCTTTCAGCGCCCTCTTTATATAACTTTTCCCTGACCTACAGACTCCCTGCCATGGTACCAATTAGCTTACTGGACACTAAGACATATTTAGACTGTCTAATCTAAAACCAGCTGTTGCATTGTGCAGGACAGAAGGCTATTTAGATTGAATTAGACTCCTTCTTTGGCTCAGGAAGGCTATTTGTGAAGATGCTACCTATTCTGAGCAGGTAATCAGGGTTATTTATAGTTGTTCAGTTTTAGTTCAGATGAGTCAGGTTCTCAGACAGCTGCTAATAGTCTTGCTCTAAGTCTGGTGGCTAATTCTTTATGTATATTATAAGAAGTGTTATATAGGCAATAAGGACTGAGCTGTTGATTTGTAGTTGCCAGTTTCTGCTGTTTTCTGTTCAGATTTCAGTGTCAGCTGAAAAGAAAAAGTTTTGCACTCTCAAACTTGTGTTCAGACTGAAACCATGTGTGGCATCTCTGGGAACTAAAGGCTTACGCTGAACTTGGACTCACCTGTGCCAGGAATAACGATTCGCTCTATTTTTGAACAGGTGTGCTAGATATAGGTAGTATGCAGTGTTGCTATTAGTTGTAAGCTTCTGGGTTAACACCCCTTATTTTAGATACAAGGTACAAAGCTCCTAGAGAGACTAAGCTAACACAAACAGGAAATGTTTAAATGGTCAGCCATGATGGCTATTCCAGAATTTTTTTTAGTAGAGCTCCAGATTTCTCAGCTGAATGAGATCATGAGTTGTTGTCTTAAAGCTGTTTACTGTAAATTCTTATAGATCTGTTATTATCTGAGGGTGTTGAGACTGAATGAAGGTTGTGGTTTGTTTGATATGGAACAAATGTTCTTGTAGTTGAGGTCAAACAAATGCTGTTTATATCGGAAGTAAAACTTTCTTTTCTCATGTAAATATGTTTTCTTTAGTTCACTTCAGCAGAAGAATGTTGGTTTAAAAACAGCTGGTGTTATCTTGTGTTTTTAAATGAATCATAAAAACATTAACCTTTTTGCACAAACAATGAACATGATAGACTTTTGTTCATGCTGCTTCTTTGTAAACGAAAACGTGGAAAAGCTAAACAGAGGATAAAATGAGGATGATAACATTTAAAAAACACTTGTGTAATATTCAAATTAGCTGAGAGGTTACATTTGGTTGTTCTCATCGAAATTACCAGAAAAAAGGCTTGAAACCTATCTATATGTGTGCATTCATTGTATATAATACATCACTTTCATTTTTTTAAAAATTCAGTCTCTAAAAAAGATATTTTTGTTGAGGTTCTACGTTGCGCATGTTCTTCGGCTGTACAGCAGGTAATGGAATCAGACTGAAGGCCAGAAACAGTCTGCATTGAAAAAATATCAAGCACACCTTTCTAAATCTGAGCACCAAGAGAACAAGCAGCGATTTTGTCCACTGCTTGGTCTCTGCCCCCAGTTGTGTTTTGACCTCACACTTGACCACAGTGCAGTTTTCTTGCTGTGCAGCCATTGAATTGCAGGCAATAATTTGGGTTCTTCAAGCAGATGACAAAGACTTCAGGATAATAGTGTAATTTTTGTTTTGTTACTTGGCTGCTAAATGTGCAAAATTGGATCTGAAGCTCAAAAGACACTGTTACAGGACTTACAAAAGGCATACAAAAATGGCTGATCTTCTTTTAGCTTGAGTTAATAACAGGCCCAAAGTGTGAAAATGGGGACACTTGTCCTTTTTCACTGAAAGAAACTTGAGCACCTCAGATGTGTGTGAAAAACATGTGATAAGATAAATTTTTCTCCTTCTGCTTATTTGGAACTGTTGGAAAGTTGGTTGATTAAACATCAGCATGAAATCTCTTTTTTGGAACTGAGGTGATTTTTACTCCATTTTCAGGTTCCAATTTGAAAATGTTTCTTCTCTCTTGCACAGTTCCAACTCCAACAGCCCATCTCCTCCCAGCAGCTCCAACGCCTACAGTCTGCTGAGCTCGGAGCAGGACAACCCTTCAACCAGCGGCTGCAGGTTAGCTCAATGACCACCGCTGCTGTCAGGATCAAGATCTTTATTTAGTCTGTTTGTAAGAGTCCCTTTTCATTAGTGCTATAAGTGACTCTTGGTTGTTTACTTGTCCGTCTTGCAGTAGTCAGGAGTCTGCGAAAGCCAAGAACCAGAAGGAGGTGATTAAAACGCTGAAGGAGCTCAAACTCCACGTGCCAGTTGACAAGCAGCACAACAGCAAGTCGACCACACTGAGCGCGCTGAAATATGCCCTGCGCTGTGTGAAGCAAGTGGAAGGTCTGTTGCATATAACAACCTACTCTGCCTTCTTTGTGCTACTGATTGTTTTTATCAAAACTTTCTATTTGCCTTTATGAGTTTTTATAGCTCTTTTTTCAAGTAATTCACTGTACATTAATGAGTAAACACAGGAATGCAGTCATTATTCATTCATTAAGACTCTCTTTTCTCTTTTTTGAGCATATTTTGCACGTAGTCACTGAGGTAATGGCTTGTAAAATTGGCAGAAATTTTACAGGCCATTACTGTATATAATGTACAGTATCAGTTTGATACTGTATGCATTTTTCATGCATATAAACAGCTATTTATCCAGTGTAGGTGTTCAGTATTACAGTTCTTCTGTTACTAAATGTTTTATCATTCTCATTATTAAAAAATGTCCTTGGCATCAGTGTCGTGGGCGTCTTGGAAGACAATCCTCTCTGTGTTGTATGTTGACCAAATTTGGACAAAATCATTGCATCTTTTTTCTTTCAGCGAATGAGGAGTACTACCAGCTGATGATGGTCAATGACAGTCATCCCTCTGGCCTGGATGTTTCTTCTTACACCATAGAGGAGATAGACAGCATCACTTCAGAGTACACCCTCAAAAACAACGTAAGACCAAGTCTTTGTTTTTTTTCCCCAACTGGTGCGCGTCACAGGTTTAAGATATTTATTTTGGTATCTACAGGACATTTTTGCAGTGGCGGTGTCCCTGAGCACAGGAAAAATCATCTATATATCTGACCAGGCTGCCTCCATCCTCAACTGTAAAAGAGATGTGTTCAAAGACTCTAAATTTGTGGAGTTTCTGATGCCGCAGGATATCAGTGTGTTCTACAGCTTCACCACCCCTTACCACCTGCCCTCCTGGAGCATGTGCACTGGAGCAGGTACCAAGAGCTACATGTCTCTCTCTGAACAACTGGCTAAGTTCAGATAATGTTCACTGTATGGATATTGTGTTGATGTTTGAGAAACATTAACAAAATACTTTGAAAGTCCATTTATTTTATTATATGTATGCAAATCAATTTAGACTCTTAAGTTAGACAACACTGACATACTTTTTTCTGCATTTTTCCATTTTGTTACATGTGATAGCCACTCATTGTTCTTGAACATATTAAAAATGCCTTTCAAACTTATTGTCACATACAAAATAGAATGGAATAGACGTCTGAGGGCAATTGGTGGTGCAGAACTTTATTTCGGGGTATCAGAATAAAGGGAAAGGAATAAAAATGCATGTTTTTAGATTTTTATTTGCAAAACATTTTGAAAACCATGTAACATTTCCTCAGCTTGTGGTTGTAACATGACAGAATATGAAAAGGTCAATATAATTTTTTATAATTTAGAAGAACCTGAGGTCTTTGTTCAAAGTGCATGATTAGAGAAAGAATATCAAATAAATCGAAGCTTCTAGAGAACCATAGGAAATGAAAATATGCATCCATAACTTTAGAAAATCTTCAATTTTCATCTAAATGCTGCAGCTTTAGATTAGGGAAATAAATTATGCATTTGACCCCCTTTCATTTACCACATATTCAATGTGTGCAGGGCCAGCTTTCTGAATGTTTCTTTTTGATGCATTTATTCAGACCTGATGCATCTCCTTTTGGCTGCATCCTGTGTGGATCGTGTTCCCTTTGAATTTACAGTTTTTTTTTTCCTGTTTCAGATCCGTCTCCTTCTGACTGTATGCAGGAGAAGTCCTTTTTCTGCCGTATTAGGTGTGTTTTGCATCAGTTCATGCACGTCAGGCCACCTGCTGCTCGTATCTGTTTGTTGGTTTTATTCATGCATTTAATTCCACTGCGGATGTTTCTCATTTTGTATATGAGGTCACATTCATGCAGGCCATAATAAGATGCTTCTTCTAGGTTAACCTGGAAGAAGCATTTTTATGGAGAAGCACAAAAAAATAAAAAGACTTGCATTTGTTCAGGTGATTGGATTTTTCCTATTTTTGAAGGTCCAAAATTTTAATTTTGTTTCTTTTATTTTCCTCATGTCTGAAGTGAAAATTTGCTCAACACTGTCCCCATGTGTTCAGTTGGCAAACTAGGAGTAGATAGTTTTATTAGATAGCTGACTGAAACATGCTGTTTTTGTCTTGGGTTAACTCCTTGCTAAATTATTGTTCTGATATTTAGTGGCGGTAACGGGTTCGAGGGTGATTTGCGGTACTATCCATTCCGCATGACCCCTTACCTGATGAAGGTGCAGGATATGGCTCATGATGAAGACCAGTTCTCCTGCCTCCTGCTGGCTGAGAGGGTTCACTCTGGATACGAAGGTAAAAATGCTGCTCTCACCAGAATATTTGCCTGCAAATATATGAATTATTATTATTGTTTAAATATCAACAATTTAAATTATTTTCCAAAATTTGCTTGCAGCACCCAGAATTCCACCAGATAAGCGCATTTTCACCACCACACACACTCCAAATTGTGTATTTCAGGATGTGGATGAGAGGTAAGGTTTCAGTGCACCTTGTGTACGCTTACAGTGCCTTGCAAATCTTTTCTTGCCTTTTGAAGATTTTTCACAATGAGTCATTTAACAACCAAAACCTTTTATATATAGTTTTGGGGATTTCGTGTGATAAAAATCTTTTGCAGCTTTGTTTTTGTTCTTTTCTTCTTCTGCTTTGTTTTAGTCTATTATGTTGTGGTTTTAATGTGACAAAATCTAAAAAAAAACCTTAAAGGCTACTTTAAAACCCAAATACTAAATATGTAGCACTAATAGAGATAATCTTTTCATGTTGTGTATCAGGGCCGTTCCTCTCCTTGGCTACCTCCCCCAGGACCTCATCGGTACTCCGATTCTTTTCCACCTTCATCCCAACGACCGACCCGTCATGCTGGCCATTCATAGGAAAAGTGAGTCTACAGATCAAATAGTTCTAGCATCAGCTATGCGTACGCCAAGATCTGAGTTTTAATTCTTCATATTTTATACTCCAGTCATACAGTATGCAGGGCAACCAGTCGACCACTCGTCCATCCGCTTCTGTGCTCAAAATGGAGAATACATTGTCCTGGATACCAGCTGGTCCACCTTCGTGAACCCCTGGAGCAAAAAGGTTTCCTTCATTATCGGGAGGCATAAAGTTCGCATGTGAGTACTGCTCATGTTTTCTGTATAGAAGGCAGTTTTTACACGAGAAAAGTTTTTATCAGATTTTAAACTTTCTTGTAAGTCATTAACTGTTGATGTGTTTTTCCACCAGGGGCCCAATGAACGAGGACATTTTCATGGCTCCGGTCTCATCCATGGGTCACGTGAAGAATATGGACTCAGATATCCAGAAAATAACTGAGCAGATTCATCGGCTTTTGCTGCAGGTGAAAGAAGACGGCCACCTAACAATACTGTGCAAAAGTCTGCAGACTTTCTTTTAATCCTCTAAAGTAGCCTTGAATAATAGTTTTACAGGCTTTCTGGAAATCTTTAGAAGTTTCTCTTTGAACTTTCAATTTTAATTTTAATCAAGCAGCTAAGAATAATCCAATATAAAAAATAAAACCTTGCATAGGGTAAATGATAACTGAAGGATGGTTCAGGTTTTAGGTTTTGTTTCAGATCTTTGCTGGATTTTATGGATATTTCTTTAAGACTGGACTTTCAGATACAATTAATCTGCATTAAATTGTTATTTATTCTTGTTTGTGTGAATTCGCTCCTTAACTGTCACCCTTAAAATGCTCAAATGTAAGTCGATGACAGTCAAGGGGTTAATAGATCACTAGAAGTTCTGATTCTGGAGCAAATTCTAAATAATGGTATATAGATTATAGAGATAAAGCAAGCACTATTCCAAAAAAAGATCAAAACTCAATAATTTGGGTGCAAAAAAGACACATTTTGAGATATGCCAGCATCTATTTGTCTTATTGTTTTAAAACTTTTTCTTCTTCCCCCTCTATCCTTGATCAGCCGGTTCACAACAGTGGGTCGAGTGGTTACAGCAGTCTTAACAGCAATGAGTACCTTCAGGGCATGACCTCCTCCTCTAGTGAGAGCCTGAACAATGGTAAACAAGGAAAAAAGCAACAAAAGGAAGGGGAGCAAAGCAGCCAAAGCAGACCTGTGAGTAAAACTGCACATACCTGTCTGACTTCACAGCACATTTTTTTGCTAAACTCCTGAAACCACTTAACTGCAAAGTGAGCTTAGGGAACAACTCATTAGTACAACTTCTTCCACAGCGTACTTTTCAGGAAATTTGTAAAGGAATTCATCTTCAGAAGAACCAAGAGCAGCAGATGGCAAAATCAGGACACAAACGAAGTAATACCAGTAAGTCATTTTTTATATAATCAAGTTATTGTCACATTTACATCTTTATTAAGAAACTAATTTTTGGTCTGTCTCTGCAAGTGTCAGGACTCAACAGCCAGGCGGTTGTACGTCTCAAAGACTCAGCTCCCCCGATCAGCTGGAGGGAGGCCACCGCTGTGGACAGTCAAGTCTCTTTTCACGAGGAGCTTGGCCTCAACGATCAGACTGTCTGCTCCTACCAGCAAATCAGCTGTCTAGATAGTGTTATCAGGTATACAGATTAAAACGGACACTTTGACAAGCCAAAGTTTATTCTGCAGAAAAAGAAGCTACCTATTGATCATTTCTTAAAACTCAAGGTTTTTAGTTTACCAAAAAGATTCTCTCAGTAAAACGCATTGAAACATTCTATTGAATCAAAAAGATTCAAGAATTGTGATCTTCTCTGACCGGTTCTAGTCCACACTCCTAAAATGAAGCAAAGTGTCAAACATGAACCATCTTAAAAATATGATGCTTTGGTTCTCATTAATATTGCTGCTAACTAGCTCATGATCATGACACCATTGTTGTAACTGGCTCCTGCAGGTACTTGGAGAACTATAATGTTCCTGTCATCATGAAGAGAAAATGTCAGTCATCCTCCAACACCACCTCCTCTAACTCTGATGAGGACAAACAGAAGAAGTCACATTCTGTGCAGGTCTCTGAAGGTATGTGCTGCTGCTGACCAACCAATATATCAGATTTGCTATCTCTCCAAACAACACAAGAAGTTCTTTTGAGGATTTTACACTATTTACTGTGAACTTCTCATTCTCTATCTCAGCCGTCTCTCAAATGCCAGTGCCTTATATGCAGCTGTTGTTCTCTGTTCTCTTTGGCAGAACCAACCTTATCGAAGGATCAGTCTGGTATTTCTGCTTTGGATGATGCTCACAAAAAGACCAGTGACCCCGCCACTGCGGTAGTGGGCACTTCGATGCCCCTACCAGTGCCAAACAAACCAGAAAGTGTGGTGTCCATTACCAGCCAATGTAGCTACAGTAGCACAATAGTGCATGTTGGGGACAAGAAACCTCAACCAGAGTCAGGTACAGTGGAGAGAAAAACCTCCAGCCAGAATCTCTCTATTACTCAACATGTTTACACTAAATACTTCTGGTGACAAATAATGTCTATATGCTGGTGATGTAATAAGTAATTTTTTTTACTTGTTATATCTTATTTTTTCAAAAAGATCCTATCCTCTAGTATCAGCAGTTTTGAAACATTTTTTATAACATAACATAACAAAAAAAAAGATAAAAATACATGTTTTGCGAAGCATCTTAACATGCATGTGTAGATGCCACTGTCTCTGTGTTGCCTACTTACTACAGGAAGACACTTGGACACAGAAAGACATTTATTTTGTCTTTGTACTTTAGTTTTCACAAACTTTTCCAGGATATATACAGTCTTTGTCACCAGAATTATCTTAACCTTAATCTAAAGACTAAAGCTGCTGTCACACTGTTTCTTATCTTGCCATTTATGTTAGGGTATCTGAAAACGTTTTTTTTTAACATGAGTTAAAATGTGAACTAATGAGGAGCATTTGGTGGAAAATCCCTTCATGTCATACATATGAAGAATTTTTGTTGTTTTTGATGAGCTACAATTATTAGGATGAATGGTGTCTGAGTGTCCCTGCATGGCTATCTAGTTATTAGCTGAATTTAATGGAAAATGGATCCAATTCCCTGCCATGTCAACCATTTTAAGCATTTAGCATGCTGATTTCAGTGAATCTTCATCATATAGATTCACTGAATCATATAGATTCATCTACGAATCATGATGGGTTAAATAATTGGATCAATGGTGGCACAGTTATTAGACCTGTTGCCTAAGATCTTGGACTTTGCATGTTGTTTTGTTATATGGCTTGTTTCCTGGTGCACCAGGTTCCCCATACAGTACAAAAACATTAATTGGACAGACTAGATGGGGATTTATACATGCAAAATTGTTTGCCTGTTGGCTGTATCTGGTTCAGTTACGTACATATTTAGACAGTGCAGACTTTGATTAAATTATTTTACAGTGAACATAGTTTCTTTAGGACAGACACAACATGAGATTTGTGAAACCTTCATTGTATTTGTAAAAACAAAAAATAAGCATAACCGCCTTTGATTTATGCTACTTTGATTTAGACTTAGACTTTAGATTATTTTTAGTAAAAATCTTGAACCAAAACCTGGACTAATTTACTGAGTTTACAGATGCTTTAAAAAACTGTTTGTGAGTCATAAAACTTGTGTTTTAATCCATCCATCCAGCCATCTGGTCTTTGATCAGGATAGTTGGTGCATGTTTGTTGTGTGTGGGATAAAGGAAAATGGGCTTGCCAAAGGCACCATTCATGCAGGAACCACCACTGACCATAGAAACCCATAGAAAGGCAGATATGCAATAATGTGACAAGAGCATAAAAATCATAAATAACACAACTGGCAGCTCAATTTTATCTCCAAGTTCATACAGTTTTTAATGTTACAGTGCATAGCTAAACTGATCCTATGTACACTACGTATTAATCAGCTAGATTAATACGTAGTGTACATAGGGGTGTTGTTTTGATGCCTGTTTTTTTTAGTTGTGCATTATTCTTATTTGTTAGATTTATAACCTTTACTCAAAAACCAACGTTGATCTCTAAAGACTGATTCAAATACAAAGAGCCTTTAATATGCTTTTAATTACTTTATGCAGTGGACAAATTAGAGTCCAGGATTAACCAAGTAAACAACAGCAAATTCTGTTGTGGCAAAAATATCTATACTTTTGTACATTGTGGGTAATGTCCTTTGAATGTCATGAGGAATAATTGTTAAAGCATCCCTCAGTGAAATGGGGGACTCTGGCAGGAAGCTGGTATGCCATCAACTGTTTCCTTTTGCCTGAACAGACATGTTTCTGCTGGTGCTCTTTCTAATCCACATCAGATATCAAAATCCAAAGTTATCCACACGTGATTGAGAAAGTTGCTAAATGTCATAAATGGGAATGGACCAATCTGGACATTATAATTTGGCTATGAAATATTACATTTCCTTTACCTTATTAGAAGAGATTGACAACTATGTTGTTCCAGATTTAGATGATGATGTATTTTTTGTTTGAAGTACCCCACCCTTCACCCCCACTCCTTAAAATGTTCATTGGCAGGGTCAGACAGCCATGCCACTTCATCCTATCTCTACAGCTTAAAAGGAACTGAGTTGAATGCAGGGAACGTACATGTAAGTCTGGGTGAAGGTTCAAGCGTTGGGAAGAAATTCAGTCTGGTGGCTTCAGACTTGCTGGCTGGTGAACGATCCCGCCCTCTGAACTTGTCACCAATCATTATCACTCAGCACAATGTAACATGAACAAGAAAAATATCAAAATTCACAAAGAGTGCATATGTGCAGCTCTGAAATCTTGAAATAAAGTAAATATTGTCACAATTTCAATTTTTTTCTTTCTATTGTGCAACAGAAAACCCAAAGTGTGCAGCTGTTTGTATTTATTTTAACTTCCAGCACCTGATACCCCTGAGAGAAGTTTCTGCTTTTGTATAATATCCTGACACATCATTTGTTTAGCACTTAATTATAGGTTAGAGTTTTGCACATTTAGTACAATAACCACTTGGGTTATCAGTATTGGTGCTTAGATGTCATCTGTCATTTGTGATTTTGGTTATGAGAAGCTAAGTTGCGAAATGTCAGAAAACCTGTTGGTATCTACATCTGTGCAAACTTGTTATTGACTCGTCTTTGCTTTGTTTGTTATCATTGCGGATGGTTAATAGTTTCTTCACATAATACAGCATGTAAACGTACCTGTCTCATTGTCATCCATGCAGAGATCACAGAGGATGTACCTGTTGCAGGAGATATGCCAGAATCCAGCCAGAACATCAACACTCCTCGTCCAGTTTCACCTCCTAGTCAGGAGATGGAGTCCTACAAGAAACTGGGTCTGACTAAGCAAGTGCTGGCAGCTCATACGCAGAAGGAGGAGCAGGCCTTTCTCTGTCGCATTCGAGAGCTTCGAGGACTCACTCCCCACAAAGAAAACGGCTCCCCGCCCCTGGACCAACAGAGAGATGAACGCACCTTCACTGGTACCCCTAAACAACACAGTTAAATAATGGTTAAATAACTTTTCAGACTAGTTTTATCCCTCAGATGCATAGGGCTTAAAATGCATAAAATACTCCACTTAAACATTTCCACATTTTGTCAAGACTAGAACCACAAACTTAGATCTATTTTCAGATTATATATGGCAGACCTACACAATCAGTGCACATCTGTAAAGGGAAGACAAAAGTTAGCTTCCTAAACTATTTTTTACAAAAACAAGTGTGGGATACATTTGCAAATTTCATCTGATTTACTCTGGTATCCTCAAATAAAGTTCAGTGTAACCACCTATCTTCACCTAATTAGTAAAAGTCAATTGTGTGTAATTCAATCTCAGTATAAGTACAGCTGTTCTATGAAGGCCTCTGAGATTTGCTTAAAAACTTTAGTAAGAAAATAAAACAAGAAAAATCATGACGACCAAAGAATGTATTAAACATGAAAGTTGAGGAGAGCAATAAAGCAAGGCTGGGTAAAAGGACTCAAGGTTCTTTACTGTCATATCACATGTGCTTCTGCATAATACAATATGAAACTTAGTTTCAAGGTGCCAGATAAAACACACAAAAGAAAACATGGCTAGAACGAAAGGCATAGATAAATAAAATAAACAATAAACTAAAAACAATAAAACTGCATGCAACTGTACAATTATTGTGTAATAACACAATTTGGCTGTTTCTGAGGTTTTTGAGTTGTAATGTTCTGCCTGAGCTCAACAGTCTTACTGTCACAGGGTAAAAGCTGTTCCTGTGCCTTGTGGTTCGACATCTGATGCTTTACGGCCCCCCTGTCAAAGGGGGCGGGGAACAAACCGTGTGTTTGTCAGATGGATGGTGTCCTTAAGCTGCTCCCCACCATCTTCTGTGCAGAATTCACACCTTCAGTAGCATCTCTTGTCTCATGCCAGACAAGAGATGCAGGAGCACATGACATTCTCCGCCACACACTGGAAGGGCTTTTGGACAAATAAATAACATCCCAAGCTCTGAATATCTAAAGGAGTTCTACCAAAACATTCATCTGCAGGCAGTATTTCATTAAGGCCATGTTTAAGAAGATGCTCTGGTCAAATTATACCAAAATGTAACTTTCTAGCCTCCAAAAAAAGCATTACACGTGGCAGAAAATTAACACCACATGTCACATTGAACACACCAACCCACACAGTGAAACATGGCAGTGACAGCATCGTTCTGTTGGTATGCTTTTCCTCTGCAGGGAGGTCAGTCAGAGATGATGGTGAAATGCATATTTGTTAAAACTATGGCGTGACAGTATGCTATGAGACAGATAATCTGTGAAAAAAAATCGCACTTACCACTCCAGCTTAACAGCTTACCACTCCAGGAAATCTGTTTATCCACCGTCATGCTAACTAACCTGAGCGTTCATGGTAGACTCCGTTGTTGTGAACCATCCGTGGTGTAGCAGAGAAAAATGGTTAGGCTGTGAGCAGCGCGTATGTAAGGATGATTGAGAGCACTAAGACCCTCCTCCTGGCTCTGATTGGTTGTCACTGACCAAGTGGTGTATTTCCACTTTACAGTTATACACTATTTTATGTTGATTTGTGGTTTTAATATGACAAAATGAGAAATGGTTCAAGGCGTGTGAATACTTTTGCAAATCTATTTCATTTGCATTCATTCTTTTAATTATGTGGTAACTTAATGTCTTTACAAAACAGACATCTTATTGATAATTTTTTCAAATTGAAAAATACAAATAGTTGTATTAACCATAAATGATATCCAGTTATAAAGAAACTCTCCTGATGTCGGTTCTGACAAGTTGTCTGGAGACCAAAAGAGATGTTGATTAATTGGTTAAATGTAAAAATAAATTACACATTCAAATGTCAGAAGCCAAAAATAATGGCTTTTATTCAAATTGCTTTGTTTCTAAAAGTTTTCTTCATCAATCTACAGCTGCGCACACTGTTCAGCCCAGAAAGCAAGAAGGTCAGAAACCAGAGCCGACGCCCCGCCGAGGAACACGAAACAAGAAGACCAAAACCAAGAGAGCAAAGCTTCTCATTTCTCCAAGCACTGCGCCTGCCCCTCACAAGGAGCGACAGCCGCAGCAGCCCCCTCCTCAGACAAACCAGAGCCATATGCAAACCCCGGTATCTCCATCTGATGCCTCACAGCCCGCTTTCCCTGCACCATATCCTGTCATGCTGCCAGGCTACCCAATGCAGATCTACGCCAGAACAGATTCTGCGTTGTCACGCACAGAAGCTCCATCACAAGACTTGGGGGATAACCAGGGTGCCCAACTCCCTTTGTTGTCCCCAGGCACCTCTCATATGGTCACACCGATTATGGCTTTTGTGTTGCCCAACTATTTATATCCTTTAATTGGACATCCAGCACCGCCGGTGCCAGTGTATCAGGTAGACGCTGGGGGTGTCCCAATGCCAGCGCAGCCTTTTGATCAGACTGCTTTCCCAAGCCATGCCGCCTTTGCAACCCCACCTTTCATTAACAGTCAGAACCAGCTCAACCCAACATTAGCTCCCTACCTGTCTCCACCTTTCTACTTCTCCTCCTCTCCTGACACCCCAAAGCCCCCGGCGGAAGGCTGCTCCCACTCCTCCACACCACAGTTTGGTGAAAGTGAAGGTCCGGCGTCCCCGCCTCTGTTCCAGTCCCGCTGCAGCTCACCCCTGAACCTGCTGGAGCTGGAGTTCTCTGTGGACAGGCAGGACAACGCGCCTCATGCTTCAGTAGGACAAGAGAGTAACACGGCTGAGAGGGAGAAAGGAGCAACCGCCAGCAAAGCAAAGGAGAGGGAGATGAAAGAGGTAAACAGAGAGAAAGAGAGGGAGGAAAAAGTTCTTTTATGTCATTGTGTTGTCCTCAAGTTGTTTCTGACTGATGTTCTTCACATGTGACCTCTGAAAATTTCAAAATGATGTCCCCCTAATATATTGAGCTCTATGCCTCGTTTTCCCGCTAGGGATTTATTCCCATCACATTCCCATCCCAATAAACTGACAGAGTTTCTTTTATTTGTATTGCAATGTGTAAACTCAAGTGAGCTAAGACTCCTTAGATGAATCGTGGCTTTGGGTGTTAATGATACTATTATCCCTTACACCCTTTAGCCCTCTCTCAGTCTACTTGGTCCATCTGGACCCTTGTATTTCCAACCCACATCCTGTGTCTGTGAGCGTTTGTCTTGGGATAAAGTGTGGTCTAGGCTTGGGGCTGGCAGCAAAGAGGTAGGCAAATCCTCAGAAAAACTCAACATTCTTTAAATCCCATTCCTTCCAAATTCCATGTCAATTATAAAAGCTTGTTTTTTTATGTTCGTATGTGACTTGTATCTTACCCTGCAATTCTTTCATTTTTTCAACAGATAGAAAGTATTAAAAGCAAAAATAGTAAAAAGAGATCTGTAAACAGTTAAATTCTGAGGGATTGCAGCTGTACTTAGACTTTATAACATTCCTTTCTGTAAGCTGTCTGTGAAATACGGTCCAAGCTAAATTTAAATCTGAAGCACAGAGCTTTAAAGAAATGTTCACCAACATCCATGTTTTGTTTTTGGTTGGGAATTTGTATAAATTTTGAGTAAAATGATGGATGCTTTTAAAATTGCTTTATGCAGATGTTTTCAGCATATGATCAGTGTGGAGGATTTACCCAGAAAAAGGCATTGGGAGGTTGTCCATTTTACCAGGAGCTTTTGGATGAAGTTTATTTGACAGAATGTGCTGACGATTTTGAATTTGTTTAATTTTTGCCACTTCGGTAAGGAAAATGCATCTGTGGATTGAACAGAAAGTGGATGACAAAACAGTATTGGTCACTTTCCAATTTAAGCTCAGAGCAAATATACACTTCAAATAATGGTCCGTCTAGAAGATCTAACTATAAAATTTATTTTTCCTATCAACATGGATTTTTTAATTAGGTGCTTCCAGCTGTTGTCTGCTGTCTTTGCAATCAAATCAAAATGTCACCACCTCTTTATTTTCTGAAACTTTTCAATGATGAAGTGTCACCTTGCAAAACACTGAAATGGTGTTCATATTATTAGGTAATATTTTTTGCAATCCAAGCAGTTCCTTGTAATATGCTATCAGATTCAGTGATGCTTTGATAATGATGAATTTACGATATATTGTGCAGCACTAATTCAGTTTCGCTGTGTGACCTTGGTCTTTCCTCTCCATCCACTTTAGAAATGAGAAAGCAATAAATCTACATTAACAAAATTCCTTTCATGTTCTTACAATTGCACCTGTCTCTGTGCATTGAAGAGGCTATATAGATTAAAAAAGTGTAATTGCAGTGGCAAAATTTCTGCTCTTTTTTTAAAAAATTGAAAAGCTGCCATGGTATAAACGACCAGATGAGATGGCGACGTCATGGTCGAGCAGGAACATATTCCCAGAACTGAGAGTTAGAGCGTTATTAATACCAGTGCTGTAATATGTGTGTTCTTTTGCAGAGGAGTGATGAAGGTAACAACAGTGATGTCATCTCAACATCCAGCGACATGCTGGACATCATCCTTCAAGAGGACTCCTGTTCAGGGACCGGCTCAGCCACCTCCAGCTCCATGGGCTCTGGCTCCAATGGCTTTGGGACTTCAGCAAGCGGGATGTCCAAGAGCAGGACGTCAGCCAGCGGCGCCTCGGCCAGTGGGACATCAGGCAGTTGTTCAGGTCTGCATTCAAACGTCAGCTTTAAAGAAAAGCAAACAAAAGCAGAGTTTTTCACACCCTCAGCCGGGGAGGCTGCTAAAGCGATTGCAGCATACAGAGAATAAAACATTAAAGTCAACATAAGGGGCTTTCTTATGATTAACTCGTTTGTCATAAAAATATGTGGTGCTTGGCTTTTTTTCCAGGAAGCAACAACAGCAGTAAATACTTTGGCAGTGTGGACTCATCGCAGAGCAGCCAGAAGCCCAAAGGCCTCCTTAGGAGCAGTGAGGAAAGACCAGCGGAGACAGGGCTCCTCAAGTGTGTCCTGCAGGACCCCGACTGGCTGCCGATGTCCAACACAGATGAGAAAGTCATGACGACCTATGAGCTGCCCTCGCGGTGAGTCGAAGGACAGACGCAGCCAGCGAGGAATAGGAAGGAGGTTCTGGTTATCACTGTTGTTTGAAACTTAAACAGCCTTTGGTTGGATCAGAGATGAAAGGAAACATTCAAACATTTGAATTTCTTCTTTGTGGTTTAGTCCTTTGATTACAGCAAAAGATGTATAGATGTAAAGCCACAAATGCATCCCTGGTGCCTTCTATAATGTTGTAGGAGGAGACTGATAGCTGTCCTGTTGGTAAAAGGTGGTTGTATAAAACATTAACATCAGGAGACCAATTATTGTGGCACTGATCATTTTATTTAAAAACAGAGCTATTTCAAATATGTTGTATGTTTTTTTTCAAACATTATAAGTTTATTTTTGCTTTACACAGAAATGAAATTATTCAACAAAAAAAAACAAAAAGTCATTATTATTAAAATTATTGCCCCTTTCAAGAACTGACCTTTTAGCACAAACCGCTGTTGTGTCATGATGTGTGTGAAGTTACAATAGATGGTTTTAGTATAAAGACCAGACCAACGGTTGTATCCGTCATTGGATAAAATATAAGGTCAAGAACTGAACAAATTGGTCTGAACTTGAGAAAAAAAGGACTGTTGATGTGCAATAAGCAGTATGAGAAACAGATGTCACCTTGTTTCCAAATGTTTAGAATTGGAGTGAGAAGTTTAATCTAGAAATGCATAGAAAAGAGAGCACAAAAGAAGGCTGGCAGAGGCAGGAAGCAAAAGATTTAAAAGACCCTGGAATGAGAACTAGCGAGAGACGTCAGTAAAATCTGCCAAGACACAAAGCAATGGTCAGGATTTGTTGTCACAAATATGTTGATGAATAGATTTATGCAAAGAAATGGATTGAAAGGGTACAATAACACTACTTTTGCAAAAAAAAAAAAAAAACATGACAACACTATGTTTTTGCCGGTGAAGGACTATCTCCAGACAATTAAAGTGAGCGCCACTGACTGACCTGCACATAGACCTGACTTGAATCCTCTGAAAATATGCAGAGTGAACTGAAGATGAAGGTGAAGCCAAAAGGCCATTCAGTCTGACTAAAACTGAAATAACTGCTAAAGAAGAACAGGCTGGGATTCCTAAGGAGAATAAATGTATTTCTTTTTCTTATTTATAAGCACAAATTAACAATACAGAGTCAGTGAAAATAAATAAAGTTAAAAAGTTTTAGCTTTTTCCAAACAATTAAATCTTCATGCAATATTTATCCACTAAGCTTTTGACTTCTATTAGACCCTGACAGCCCAAACATTTCAGAGTTGTCACCTCCTACTGAAATATTCTAAATATTGACCAAGTCCTAAATAAAAGTGTTTTTACTTCTTTCTTCACATGAGTTGCAGATATGATATGTCAATAATAAAATGACATCATATACCTTATACATTTACACTCCGTTGTGTTTAATTTAAAGTAGGACATGAATCTGATTAACATGGTACCAGTTCTGTTCATAGCATCCCTCTCTTTCAGAGGGCATTCACTACTGTCCAGTAGTGAATGTTTTAGATTTAAAGAAATTTGAATCGTTTAAGCCTACTGTAGTGACATTAGTTAACCAGTAGATGGCGCCCCAATGTTAATGCTGACATTGGCTCAATGGGCCTCATAATGAGAGGCATCCAATGTTGTTGGTTTTCACTGCAGGGATGTTTCAGCAACTTACACACTTATGACAAAAATGGGATTCTGATATTTTGAGTGTTTTAAGTTGTTCATGATTTTATGTTTTCTTATGTCAACTTCCTTTGTAATGATTACCTTGTGTGTATTCCTGAGTTGACCTACAACACATGGTGAAAAAACGCTGGAGAAAAACTTAAGCCACTCAAGGCTGATGGATAATGTTACAAATAAAAATGTCATGTATGGAATAAATCTGTAATTCAAATCAGGTGATGTCAGTAAATATTTGTGACGATTCCTTAGTATAAATGTATCAACAAAAGAAGATTGTTACTGAATAAATGTATGCCGCAAAAATATGCAGAGGTTCCCTTTGGTGTTTCAATACATTCATTAGTAGTTTTTTGACTATATTAGATGAAATGATAATCTACATTATAGTAACTATACATGTCAAAGAGTAAAGGACAGATTTAAGTAGAATCTCTACATCCCTAATATTTTGACCATCAAATGATTCTGTGTGGTTAAAGATTTAGTTTACAACGACATTTTACAGCAAAAACAATGGCAGGATTACATTACACAAATGCCAGCGTTAGCGGTTTACATCTGCAACAACTAAAAGCTGTTATATTAATGTCATCTAGAGGGAGCGTTAAGTTCTCTGCGCTAAGAAGCCTCTGTCATGAACCATAAGAAATGGAAATAGTCTATTCCAACTAGACTTTTGTTTGTTTGTTTTTCACAGAATGAGCACAATATTCTTACATCATTCTCAGTAACTTAACGATTCTCTGATGTATTTTACTTATTCAAAGTCTTTAGCAAAGTTTACTTAATCTTCAGCTTCAATGCACCCATGTGTTGCAAATCCAAATTAATTTAGATTGATGTTGACAAGAAAGTTGCCACTGTCTATAAATGAGAGAAAACCGAAGAACGATTGCTTATCCAACTTTGTGTGTGTGTGTGTGTGTCTTCCAGGGACATTGACAGAGTGCTGGAAGAAGACCATGAGAAGATAAGGGTGCTGCAGCAATGCCAGCCCCACTTTTCAGCGGACCAGAGGAAGGAGCTGTGCGAGGTCCACCCCTGGATACAGAAGGGAGAGTTACCCAAAGCCATCAACGTAGAGGTAGAAAAAAAACTTTTGTTTCATTTTAACACATATTTCTCCTATTGGTATAACTTTGAAAAGCTTTTATCATATTTTTTTTTACAACTTTTCCTGTAAAAAGGTTCCAAGCTATAGTTTGTGGTAGACATAGTAATTTCTATAATGTAAATTGAGAAACATAAGTAGAAAAAAAGAGTCAAATGCAAAGCAATACAATAAAACTGCTGACAGCTGAAACTTGGGCATCGATGCATAAAACAACGATTATTATCAGCCTTTCCTGTATTTATATGTTTTGTGTCTCTAAATTTCACTCCTTAATTTAGGATTTAAACCCATTTGTGACTTCCAGGGATGCACCTGGTGTGACAACACCTCAGAGACTGCAGCAACAATTGGAGTAGAAGACCAGCCAGATTTGGGACTGGGTGATTCAGAGACAGGAGAGGACTGCTACCCAGAGAGGTTCAGAGGCGAACCTTTAACCTCTGCCATGATCTCCTGTCACTCAGGTCCTCCTTCAAGCTGCAGCCCACGGGCAGAAGAAGCAAATCAACAAGAGTTGTTTTAAAGAAACTGCTGCTCTGCTGTAAAGAAGAAGCTGCCTTAGATGAGCCGATTTGCTCTTCGTTGCAGTACAATCTGTGCGTTTGTAAAATGTGAACGTCTGTGGTGATCAATTTCGTCTTATTTTTAGCTGCATTAGGCAGGGTCGCTTAGTTGCTTCTGGGATAAGGGCCGGGCTTTGTGACTTTATGTGTTTAATGATTTGCCTTCTTTCGCATATCGCAGTGTGGCACCTTGAAAGAATTTCATGCACTGATTATAGGAGATAAAACATGTGACAAGGGAACAGCACAATGCTCATAATCATGCTCAAAGCATGACAACAGATGCCAAGCAAACACATGCCAGACTGTGAGACAGTTAGTGAAATCAGTATTTCAGGATATTTTCCCAGTTAAGTTAGGTGAGGTGAGAAAAAAGGTGTTTTTTTTGTTTGTTTGTTTGTTTTAGCAACAAATTACTTAGGTTCTGTTGTTATTCATTCTCATAAGGTACCAAATGAGCATATGTGCACTTTTTTGGTGCTTAAAGGTAGAATTATTGGTATTCCTTAGCAGCTACAATGGCTCAAACTAATTTTTGGGACTGGAGAATTCAAACCTGTTAAGCTATCCATCATTTCAGTCCCTTTTCCCCCCCACATAAAAACATGCTCTGATTCTTGCCTTTAGTGGAGTAACATGCGGTCCAACAAACCTGACATCAGATCAGCTATTCATGATATATTTTGCCTTATTTGGTTATTTAAGAAGCTCCAGACCAAATGTCAGCCTGGTTTGTTTTTTATTGATTGTTCATCCGACACTATGTAAGTTATTGAAACTGAGAGCAAGCTGGGCCATGGTAGTAAAATGAGCATAATGGGAGGAAAATGTGCAATATTTCCTTCTGAAATTAAAGCACATGCAATACTGCGGTATTTATTAAACTAATCAGAATATTTTAACAGGATATGACTGTGCATGTGCACAATGCTGCTTTTACTCGGTTGTAGTGTTTCAAAAATATTTTGTTTTTCTTCGGAGCCACGTGTTACCAAACTATGCTTGATGTGGGTTCGGCATATTTTATTTATTTGTATCTTATGAAATGCATCAATTGTTTTAGATGTGAAATTCTTATTTCTTTGCTGACGTTGCACGTGTTAATATTTGAAAAAGTCTTTGAGCATATACATATGTATATATTTTGCATACATGCTTTTTGAAAACTACATAATGCATTTCTTAGAAAAAAAAAAAAACATTAAAAAACAGACAGGACCAAGAAGACTAATGCTGACTTCAAATCAGAAAGGGAAAAATAACTGTGTGGTTGTTTACAGTGGATAAGGTTGGTAGAGTAAAAGATGACACCAGCTCATTATAAGCCAAAAACCTAAAAGGTTTGTTATTATTTTAGAAACTTAAGATGCCTGGGGGGTTTTTTATATTATAATTTCACTTGAGATTCCATGCTATTTCTCTGTAACTTTTCTGAATGTGTCATTAGTCCGTCTGCTATTTCAGCAGGCTTATCAAGAACCTTTCTTTTTCATGTCCTTATTTTTTCTGGTTCAATGAAAATAAATATTTTCTTGAAATAAAATGTTTAATTTGAAAATAACATTGTTTTGCATATTACCTGAGTCAGTTTCACATCCACATATCATTGCCTTTTGTTTATTTCCCTGTATGCACAATTTTGTTAGTGTGACGTTGATAGGACAGTAAAAGTTTTGTAATAATTAAAAGATTGATAGATATTGTTAAACACCAGGGCTGGTTGTCCAAGCAAATTCAGTACAGTAGAAGACTGAAGGACGCTAAAGAAAACCTCCAAACCTTCAAATGTTATCACAAAACAGCAAGTTCAAGATGCTCACAAATGTGAGACAGCAGGTCTGTCCAATCTGAAAGATACTGAACAAGTTCAACATTAGTTGTAATGATGCAAGGAGGAAACCTTTGTGCTGTAAAGGTCAGACTAAACTTTGTTAAAGAAAATTCAGGCAGAGACCTGAACTTCTGGGATAACATTTAACACAACGGATCATACTGCATATCAGGAGAAAGACTTTATAGTCACTGTGAAGAATGGAGGTGGAAGTGTCATGGGTAATGGCTAACAAAATAACTGAATACATCAAAAATTCTAAGGTGTCAAGGAAGAAAGTGTGATATCTGTGGCAGAACTGGACTCGGAAACATTGCAAAGGCCCTAAACATGCCATAACTCCACCGCTCAAAGAGCAAAGAAGTGGAAACTCCTGTTAGAAGCCCAGACTTTGATCTCATTGAGAAGCCCTCTGGTCACTCAAAGGGGATTAAGGTTGCCCTTAAAATGTCTCAGAGATGAAGGTGAGGAGTTGGGTGAACATTCCTCAAACCAATGTCATAGACTAACTTTTCACTCAGAATACACAGCTGTATTGTCGTCTTTAAAATAATGAACAAAACTAGGAGAACTTGCTGTTTAGCTCTAATTAAATCACTTTCTTTGTCAGATATGGCCAGAATAAAAACTAAAATACATTTGGGAACGTTTCTTTTGAAAGAACAGATGGGGTGTACACAATTTTCAAATTGAATGAAAAATGTGCACTTGTTTATTTGGCTGACTGTTCGTTTATAGGCTTTTTGGACTTTGGACACACGCCACGATGCAGCTGGTCGGATTGTCAAGGCCCTTTGTTCGACAAACCTTAAAGTGGTATGATCACTAGATGGCGATAAAATGCATTAATATAAAAGGATGCGCCAATGACGCTGCGATTCGTATTCAAATTAGGAAAGAGCATGCATAATGTTAAAGTTTTCCTGTCCTGTGGTTGTGACTTTCATTTTCCTGATGCAAATCGATGTCTGTCTGACTGAAAAGCTACGGAGACTACTCTGCTGTCAAGTCCTGACAGATCCTCCACATCAAAGCGGCCTTGTTCACCGTCTTCTCTACTTTCACACCTCACATTTCATACAAATACAAGTGTGGATTTGGTAGTTGCCTTAATCTGAAAAAATAGTGGAGTAGAACCAGTGGTATTATTATTATTATTATTATTATTATTATTATTATTATTATTATTATTATTATTATTATTATTATTATTATTATTATTTCATGCATTATTTTTGGTGGCGTAAATAAACAAGCTATGTGATAGCTTGAGTTTGTAAAGTGCTTGATAAGGACGGCGAGTTACTTTAATCCACCGTTCACGCCTTCTACCCTGCATGTTAGGCTACAGATTTAGGACAAGGTGCAAATTGCTGGCCTGCTGCGCTTCTTTACATCTGCTGATCTGCAAATCCGGTCTTTCTTTCGTTCTTTCTTCTTGAAACAATGAAGTGAAACCGTAGTTGTTTCACATTAACAAGAAATACTTCAACAGTTTTTGTTTTATGTAGGCTACATGTTCTTGCATGATGCTAGGCAAATACTGCGTGACAAAGAATGCGTGTTTCTTCAAATATTATTTTTTGAAGATTGTAGTTCAGACGTGTCCAAACACTCTCCAATCAGCCAGTCGTTCCCAGTATTACGTCTGGTAAATACAGCATTATGCATTTGTATTCATGCAGTGGAGCTTTTCATATTTTGTCACTTTACGTTTCATATTATACCAGTTTTCAATATTCTCAACTGTATTTATGTCTTGACTTTATTCTAACACATGGATATATTTCGACCTAAACCAGCTATCCCGCTGCGTAATCTTACTGGAAAGTGATGTCTTTTGCAGCCTCTTGATAGGTTGCCCACCCCGTAGTACTGCCACATCTATGGTTCACCATACGGGTGGCGAATGTGTTCAAGATAGTGTGTGTGGTGATAGTTTTGAGTTAGCCACAGTTTTTTGTAACATAATCTGAAGATGGACTTCTCATGACTTTCTGTTTTCTACTCTTCCAAACAGACCGTCTCTGAGGATCTCTGCATCTCCTCCAGAGAAGTATTGGATTCTTGCCTTTTCCTCTGATTACTGGACTGGGATGTTTCCACTTTGGCAATTCTCTCTTTATTTTGAGACAAAGGACAATGTTTTATAACGTAACAAGGCTTTCAACTTTTCCACAATTGTATTACTGATCTGTCTGGGATGTTTACCAATGTTGTTTGTTCACTAGTGTTCACTGACAACCATTTTTATACAGAGGTGGAAGAATTGCAGCAGGTGGAAGCCATTCTGCTGCAATTTATTTTATTTAGTGGTAAGTAAAGGAGCCACACAAAAACAAATGCCCCATTTTTCAGATTTTTAATTTGTAAAATATGTTTTCCTTCCAATTTACAGTTGCACACAGCAATGTGTCGATCCTTCCCGAAAAGATTCAACGGGTATGGAAGCTTTTCAGTGGTGCTGTAGAAGGAATATTTAATTGTATTAATATTTCTCCTGTCATTTTCTAAATTGTCACAATCACAAGAACTAGTAGAGGTGTTAGGACTGTTGACTGCAAAATAACTGACACTCGGTGAATATCGCAGGAACATAGGGAATGACAAGAGACCAAAGACGGATTCAGAGCATTCTCAGAAGTACTGTTTGATCTGAAATCGGAAGAGCTGAGCAACATTTTCCTTCACGTCCATTAAGATGCAGGAACACAATTAGAAACTTCATCGCTTTTGATCCTGAAGCCGTTCAATAATTTTGAAGGCAAAAAACACATATAAAAGCTGAACTCAGAGCTATAAAAACCATTTGACATGTTCAGAACGAGGCCTATAAAAGGAGCGATTACTCATTTCACACCTCACAAATGCCTACGACGTGCAAAGAAATCTTTGATCGAGAGAGAGGGAGTGTTCACACAATCTGGCCCACAACTGCAGAGTAAATCTTTATAGCAGACGAGGGTGGGTGGTTAGTGGGATCCTTTTGTGTAAAAGTCGCTTTTTAGGAGCGAGAAAGGTGCATAAATAGAGTGTCCACAGAGGTCTTTGTTTAAAAAAGTTATTTATTGGAAGGTTTAAACTGGATGCGGTAGCTTACTAAAGCACTATAAATACACAGTCCTCGACTTTCTAAATAGGAAATAATTTAACTAACAAAGTATCTGGAGAGGAACAACTAAATGTTAACATATACATATTTACAAATGCATTCATCACCATATTAAGGTAAGCCTGTACACTTTTAAATGCAGAATGTACACATCAATGATCTCTGCAACTATTTTTATTATATTTTACAACATTAAATACTTCAACTGCAGCTTTGATATATTTTACAAAGAGCTTCTTTATGTCTTAGCCCAAGCTAAGTGGTTCCCGAGCTTTTTTTTTTAAAGACTTAATAAAATGTTAAAGTAATGACATTAAAATAATTTTAAAACAGAACAGAACAGGACAGGGATCTTGATTCCTTGAGTGTTTTTTCTTTATAATGACCCATTTCCACCAGATAGTTGGTTGAAAAGTGCATTTCAAAGTATGTTGGAAATGCTGGGGATTTGGTTCCTCCTCTGCCCAAAAACAGTCAAATGCTAATTTTAAAATAACTTGAATGAAACGTCCTTTTTGTTTTCAGCTTTTTGTCACCAACAGTTTCAACACAGACATTGCTTATGCTGCTTAGAAAGCCCAGAACAATTGTTCCCAGTTGACAGTTTCCTGATTAGAGTTTAGTCTTTGCTTGAGCAATTCTCTGAAAATTGCTTGTATTTCTGTTATCTTTCGTTTTGTAGATAAATCTCATACTGTTTCATAAAGAAGTCCTCAGGGGTATGTTAAGAAGTAGTCAGGTATAATTTCTGTTTTAGCTTATTCAGTTAATTAAATAGAAATAAACTGAAAATGTTTATTGGAACACACTGCTATGCTAGTAGGTATTGATAGGGTAGGATGTCAGAAAACCAGTGCTAGCTGTTGTGCTAAATGACAAGCATTGCTAATTTTAGCAATAGAAGTCCAGGCTCATCCTGCATGTCTAACTGCAATTAGTCTGGTATAGAAACTATTCAAAAATGGACATTATACAGTGCTCTGTGAGTCAGCAATTCAATTAAATAGAAGTGCAATTATATGGAGCGTCAATGCCACCAACACAATAGAGTAAGAGTCATAGTCTTAGACATTTGGTTCTCAAACTTTGGACTGACAATAGTGGTTTTCAAAAAGAACATTTTGAAATGATTGTTTATGAGATAAATGCAAACACATTAGCTGTTATTCATTAAAAATGTTGTCATATGGTAATTAAAAAAAGATTGTTTTTGAGCTTAATAATACACAAATTGTCAGACATACTAAATTTAATGTCAGGGCAGCCATATTGGATTGTGAGGTTGGAGATTGTAAGCACCCACTGACTTTACCATTGGGGATTTCAACTTTCTTTTAATTTGTTTCAACTTTAAACTCAGAAATTTGAACTTATGTGCAAAAATGGAGGATGTATTTAAAACACATTTTTCAACCAATCATGCAGTGCCAATAAATGGGAACGATTTTGTGTCCATGACACAACTCAGCAAGTTGAAAAGATCCAAGTTCTGTTCTATTACTGTGTTAAAAAAAACCTAACAAGATGGTGGTACTTGGAGAAATTACCAAGATGGTATGTAATAAAAAAAAAAATGAGAACCACTGTCAGAGACATTGTATTGTTGCCCATTAAGGGATGTTTGGTAGTGAACTAAAGCTTATCCAGCACATTCTAACAATAACCAACAATCATCTAGTTTACACAAGCCTCTTCAAAATTCTTTACCAAGGTCTCCACATTGGCTTTGAGAAAGTTATGCCAGACGATACATGCTGGCTAGCTACCTCCTCTGTGGAGGAAGGCTGGTTTTGCTCCGAGTCCGTCTCATCCAGGTCGGAGCTGAGGTCATCAGTGGAGGTGTTGGAAGTGACCGGGGACACCACTGTGGTGTACATACTCTCAGGGAGGGGCCAAGTGCTGTTACAGGCTGGCTTGTTTTCATCAAGATGCTCCTCGTCATTAAGGGGCATCCTCTCCAGGAGGTGGTTCAGCAGCTCAGATGCAATGGCGGGGTCTATTCCAGGGCAACAAGACACAAACGTGTGCACATCATGCATGCACTGGATATAACCGGCAGCGAAACGCTCCTTGGCCTCCCTGTTCAGAGCGTCCACCTCTGGAGAAAGACATACAGCAGCCACAACGTTATTTTAAATTAACGTCAAATTAATCAAATTACGCAACCACCGCGGTCTCAATAGTGTCTGAGTCAAACTATTGATTGAGTACACAAGCAGTACAAGTCAGTCAATCTGTTGCAACAATATGGAATTTTGGTAAATTATTGAAAAACATCATCATTAGTGTTACCACCAACAAATCTGCTGTTTGTGCTCCAGTCCTGTCACTGGTGCTCAAGTCCTTTGTTACGTCATCCTATCAACAGGAGCTTTATTTTACCAACTGGGGGTTTTGAGTACTTCTGATGATAAACCAAACAACGCAAAATGTTATTTTTATTCTATAATTTTTTTATAACATTGTTACTGTTTTCAGCAAAACTGGGTTTATTGATTATGCTTTGTTGCAACAAAACAATACAGAGTAATTAAAAAAAAAACCATCAACTCATTAATCTCTTAGTCTATGTTCACACAGCAGGCAAATGCGACCCAAATCCATTTTATTTGGATTTGGGTCGCATTCCCATTCAGATCATTCAGAAATGATCTGAATGGCCCTATTCAGATCATTTCACTCCCGCCCCCAAAAAACGATCTGATTTGTGCCACTTCAATGTGTGATACTATATTGGATCATTTTCAAAGCATCTAAAGTCTGAAAAGTCATGTCTCATTTTATCAGACTTTGACATTGTTGATGTTAAGTGTGCATCATAATTCTGCACCGGAAGCAACAGAGTAAATTCCGACGTAAACGATGGCTGAAAATTTTAATTCTGCAAAATATGGAACTGTGAAAAAAGTCTGAGTCAGTGAAGCATGTGACATCACAACCCCACCACTCCAGGTTCCAACTACACATCCAAACAGACTTCTATGCAGAAGTTGCAATCAATACTCAAGCCCATCACAATTAGTTGTGTTTTCATTTCTACCAGCTGATCAACAACTTTAAAATTGATCCACATTCAACGGCTTCCATTATTACTTCCACAAACAGTGCACAGTGTGTGATGCAGTGCACTGTTTGCGTGTGACTTTCGCGTTGTAAAACCGCTAAGATATTTAATCAGCAGAATGCTGATAAAAAGGATTCCAGCAAAAAAATTGGAATTGAGTACCAAGACCCTCTGTGTGAACGCAGCGTTAGATAATGTATTCTGCTATACACCAGAAAACATCTAATTTGATTTGTGAGCATATGCTCACATGTGAAGTTCAGATCACATTACGGATGGGAAACAAACTTATCTTCCATATTTTCAGCATGTTTCATTTGAACAAGCACACTGCACACTTTATCTTATGGTATTTTTTTTGTTGATGTTTTTAACTGTGAAAATATACTCTGTAGGGATAAACGTGACTTTCTCCATGAGATGCATAATTTCTAACATTAAGTATATAAATAACGTGTGATTTGGCCTCAGATTGTCATGTTTCATTTTTTTTTTGTTCAGTTCAAAACATTTTTGTAAGCTGTAGGTCAATCTTATTTTAAATATTGCTAAATAGTAGCAGAGGTTTACCTTGTGCTCTGTTCTGCAGGATACTTTCTACGTGTTTCACCGTCACCTCCAAAACTTCAGCATTCTCCATCTTCGACTGTAACTGCGAGTGAGTGAAAAGCAGCAGCCACCGGTTGAGCTAAATTAGCTCAATTAGGACGCATCGACGTGAGGTCATTTAAATAAAAAGCTCACTTACGTCTGAGTCTGCGATGAGGGTCCTGAGTTCTTGTAAGCTTTCATTAATGCGAGCTCTCCTTTTCCTTTCCACGAGAGGTTTCCTCATCTACAGGAAGAATATCGAGGGACAGAGAGGTCATATTTATTCATTTCGACGCTCTGTCGCAGCTGCCAAAATCTCCATATCCTACCTTCCTGTCAGATTGTATTTCGCTATCGCCTCCATTCACCCCGCTGGTGTTGCTGCGTATCGGAGCCATGGCTGAAGTTTGGCCAGGAGGCTGCTCCAAAAAGCCGTTAGCTAGAGTCCGTGTGGGGGACAGATGGCCGTGCGGTAGTTGACTCCTTCAGAGAATGGGTTGTTATTGCCGAGGGGCCTTTCTGCGGCTGTATGCATGGCTCATTTACATATAAATGGATGAACTGGGTGTAAGACAGAGAGGGCGCGCAACGCCCGTAACCCTTTATCAACAGGGGTCCTGGACCACGGAGCCAAGACATGCGATGATCTGAGGCCACAAACACTCTGCAGTTAGTAGTCGAACATTAAAGAGTTGGAGTAATTGATGAACTATGCATTGAGAATCACTTGTTCGATTGCAGATAGTTTGTTGCACACAGCTCTTAACAAATACAATTCAACATCAGTTTCCTTATTAGTTGCGTGGCTAAGCGCTTGTGTGCTTATCAGGGACAGTTCTCGGGTCATTAGGAAGTTTGGTTAATTAATTCCTAATTGCTAACAATCAGTTGACAACTGAAAACCAGTTAACTGCTGTTCAAACAGCTGTAAAGAAGGCAAACCGCAAAGGTCCCGATTCACTGTTTTACTTTCTCAGGTTTTTTGTTTGTTTGTTTTTGTTTTGTTCTTCGTAAAGTGTTATTTCAGTTCCTTTATTTTCATCTATTGAGAAAAGAGAACCAGCATGAGCACGTGACCTCATTTATTGCCATCCAAGGTACAGTGTGTAAAAAGAAAGTAAAAATGAATATTCTATCTTTTATTTGCAAAATAATATTGTCACATTGATCACATTCATTCAGAGGGAGTAAAATATATATATATATATATATATATATATATATATATATATATATATGTGTGTGTGTGTGTATATTTATACATATTCAATTATATTTCAAAGGCTTTTTTTCAATTTTTCAAA
>CAEGAE010098249.1:0-21421 GCA_903067095.1 Girardinus metallicus
TATAATATAATATAATATAATATAATATAATATAATATAATATAATATAATATATTGTTTTGGTGTAAAAAACAGCCATTATTATTATTATTATTATTATTATTATTATTATTATTATTATTATTATTATTAATTGTATTCAATTTGTGAGTTCGTCAGCTGACTGTCAGTCGGAGACAAAGCCTAATATTGGTTCCAACAACCATAACAAAGAAAGCCATCAGCTGTTGGTAATTTAACTCGCATTGACTCATGGGAAATGTAGTTTACTGCCAATAACACTCCCTATTTCACGTACAAAAACTCTGTGTTAAGACTACATTACCCAGAATGCTAGGGGTCACTTGTAAACAGAGACCTGTCAAAAAGCACAAACGCCATCTTGACAGCAACCTCAAAATGGCAGAAAGATATGAGTCAGAAACAGGGTCCAAACTAAGATTCCGGCGCTCATCTACTTAAAACCAGGTACTTCAGATATTCTATAAGCAAGTGGGCATGGAGTTGGTGTGCGGTGCTACAGCACAGAGCCTATAAAATGGATATAACCGTGGCGGTTTTTAACGCGGCCAGAGATGGTAAGCTGAAACTTATCCAGAAGTTGCTGAGCAACAAAACTCCAGAGGAGCTGGAGGCTTTAGCGGAGGAGAAAACCCAGGGCAGCACCGCGCTTCTCATAGCCTCTCGGTACGGACATTTAGAGGTCGTAGACTACCTGCTCGAACATTGTAAAGCTAATGTCGAACTCGGGGGCTCGGTCAACTTTGACGGCGAGACTATCGAGGGGGCTCCACCGCTGTGGGCGGCTTCGGCAGCGGGTCACCTCCCCGTGGTGAAGACGCTGCTGAAACACGGCGCCTCGGTAAACAACGCCACGCTAACCAACTCCACCCCGCTCCGAGCCGCTTGCTTCGACGGCCACCTGGAGATCGTTCGCTACCTGGTGGAGCACAGAGCGGACATGGAGGTCGCCAACCGCCACGGTCACACCTGCCTCATGATCTCCTGCTACAAGGGCCACAAAGAGATAGCCAAGTTTCTCCTGGACCGTGGGGCTGACGTGAACCGAAAAAGTGTGAAAGGGAACACGGCCCTCCACGACTGCGCTGAGTCCGGGAGTCTGGACATCATGAAGATGCTGCTGAAGTGCAACGCCCGCATGGAGAGGGATGGGTATGGGATGACCCCCCTCCTGGCTGCCAGTGTAACGGGTCACACTAACATTGTGGAGTATCTGGCCCACCAGCCCCGCACTTCCAGAGAGGAGCGGATCGACGCACTGGAGCTACTGGGAGCAACGTTTGTGGACAAAAAACGAGATCTGTTGGGAGCGATGAGGTACTGGAGAAGAGCCATGGAGCTGAGGGAGGCGGGCGACAAAGCTGGATCGCTGTCCAAGCCTCCGCCTGGTCCTCCCATCCCTGCCTACGGATGTGCCCAGGAGGTGAGCACTGCAGAGGAGCTTGAAGCTTTAATCACCGATCCTGATGAAATGAGGATGCAGGCCCTGCTGGTTCGTGAGCGCATCCTTGGGCCATCCCACCCGGACACATCTTATTACATTCGGTACAGGGGAGCTGTGTACGCTGACTCGGGCAACTTTGAGCGCTGTATCAGTCTGTGGAAATATGCCTTAGACATGCAGCAGAGCAACTTGGACCCCCTCAGTCCCATGACAGCCTCCAGTTTCCTCTCCTTCGCAGAGCTCTTTTCTTTTGTTCTTCAGGACAGGGCCAAAGGCTCCCTGTCAACTCGCATCACCTTCCAGGATCTAATGACTGTGCTGGGGAAAAGCGTGAGGGAAGTTGAAAGAGCTGTGGCACAGAGAGACAACCCCCCAGAAGCCCCTCAGTTCAACAAGGCGCTTTCCATCATCCTCCATCTCATCTTTTTACTGGAGAAGCTCGAGTGCAACCCCGAGCAGGAACACCAAAAGAAACACACAGTCTACCGGCTGCTCAAGCTCAACCCTCGAGGTCGGAACGGATTCACGCCGCTCCACATGGCCGTGGACAAAGAGACCACATCTGTGGGCCGCTACCCAGTGGGCCGCTTCCCCTCCCAGGCGGTGGCAGCGCTGCTCCTAGAGTGCGGCGCAGATGTCGATTCGCGGGACTGTGAGAACAACACCCCGCTGCACGTTGCCGCCAACAACGGTTGCCCAGAGATAATGGCGCTGCTGGTGAAGGCTGGGGCCCACTTCGACGCGACGAACGCTCAGAGGAAAACGGCTTACGAGCTGTTGGATGATCACAGAGGCGGCCACATGGTACTGTACCCGCTGAACTACATCACCCTTCAGTGCCTGGCAGCTCGTGCGATTGAGAAGCACAGGCTGCCTTACAGGGGACTGATCTCTGAGGAGATGGAGGCTTTCATTGAGCTCCACTGACTTCCATGAAGAGACTCCCCTTTAACAAACATTCTGTGCTCATCATTTTCTCCACTTCTGGCTCTAATAGCAAGGCGTCAGACCAAACCATAGCAATAAACCCACATCATTTGGAAGTAGTCTCTGCTTCCGAACTGGAATAAATTTTCTGATGAAGTAACAAAGACTGTTTTAAACTTATTGGTTTCTGGTATAGGAATGGAAAAAATGTAATGACCTCAAACTAAAGACCTCGACTCAATCTTCTAGTTCCTCTGACTTCACTTGGACTTTTGACTTTAAATTACTTGAAATTTTAAATCAAATCAAATTAAGATTTTAAATTGATTAGAATGTGTCCCTTTATTAAAATAGTTTGCTTTATTAGTTTGTTGCTATTTTAAACTTCCTGCCCAGAATCCAATACAACATTCAGTTATGTTGCATTAAAGGGTACACAGAGATACCATAGAAAATAATTCCTCCGGTCATTTAATTAGTTTAGGCAAATTACAAGGTGGTCCAAAATATAAGTACTGTCCAAGAAACACTTGGATCAAACATTAGATGAATAGTCAACAGCCTGGAACTTCCTTAAACACTTTTAGTTATCTTAACAACAGCAAAATTATTTTACATGCTTGTCAAAAGCTGTTCTAATTTTAGGTTTGAAAAAAAACTAATCTGAATTTTGTTAAAACTACCATCCAAAGTGATGTATTAACTCATTTTGTTTAACAGGTCAAATCTCTGTGTTAGGAAAAAGTCCACACTTTGTTAAATGAAAGTAAACTGAAAAACAGAAAATATTTACGTTTTCTAAGCGAAAGCCAATTTCCAGGTCATTTTCTAATCTAGAAATCATTCTCTGCCTATACTGATCGTTAATTCATCCGGCATTGTAGGTGAGGAACTTTAGAAAGATGCTTTTTTTTTTTTTTTTTCTAAAAGCATCCATTGTTTTGCGTGTTAACATTATTTATCGTATTTGGACAAAACATAGGTACCTACAGAGTCACTTTAGCAATAGTTTTACAAAAAATAAACTTTCTTTGAAAAGTTTTGCTTCAAAATGAAATGGGTAAGAAACTGTGAAAAAGGCCAGACATTATTTATGTTGTGTGTAAAATGCAAAGGTACCAGAAGTTTTGTTACTATATAATCATTAACATTTAATTCTGGCAAATAAATGCATTTTGGAATTACTAATATTTTTGCAAACTAGTAATATTTGATTATGACTCTAAGTTGACAATTTGAGACTTGACTTAGAACTCCTTTGTCTTGACTTTGACCTGAACTTTTGACTTCTTTCTTTTCTTGCGACTTGAATGAAAAGACTTGAGGCTTGGTTGTGACTAGCAAATTGATGACTTACTCCCACCTCCTCTGTTTTAGAGTTTCTCCAACTAAAAAGGAGCATCACACCACGATCAGGCTTTTGTAAAATAAAGGCTTCTGATTTCTGGCATCCGATCAAGATATTCAGAGAACATGCATGAAAATGAAGTGTGGTTATGGTAGTTCAACTCTTGTTTTGTTCATTTATATATCAACTCAAACTAGCAGATTTTTCACTTAATGTCTGTTTAATATGGGAAATGTATTTAGATTACTGTGCCAAACATTCTGTTACTGACTTATCTGATTTAAAAGAAGAAAGTGTAACTTCAAGCAAGGACACTAATTCAACAGTATTAGAGGACTAGTAACTTCAGTGTCTTAATATTTAAGACTGCAATACTCTTTGTCAGCCTCTAGAACAATTACTTGAAAGACTTGAGATAATTGGCATTGATTGGATTGGATAAAACGGGCAGCAACAAACTCAACTCCATTAGTGTTTCTAGCCTATGCAGTTTGTTTTATTTCAATTAGAGGTATTCTTTTTTTCCAAGCCAAAAGTATCTCTGCAGAATTGTTGTTGTAAATGGCATATGCTTTTCCTACAGACAGAGATAATTGACTCGAGTTGCTTCGCTCACAGTAAATTGCTGTCTTCTGAGTGTATTAACTAAGAATGCCTTCTTAGTTTTCTCATCCTCTCTCAGCAAATTGTTTAATATTACAAAGCTCGGAAGTATGTCTGCATCCATCTCCTTTCTGTAATTACACCAGCAGCTAATATGTTCAGTTGAATGTCAGTAAGACCGCTTCAGACTGTTAGTGGGGATTACAGCCAACATTTGTGTGTCCATGAAAGAATCCCACCTTTGGCCTTTAACCTCAAATGCAACTCAGAAATGAGACGGTTGGCTCCTTCAGCCATTATTGAGTCTTAGTCTTGCAAACACAAGACTTCCTTTTCGTTGATCTTGTATTTATTGCTGTTGTGTGAAACTGAAAGCACACCAAGCGGCTCTGTGAACTCTGGAATCCGAACGGTCAGGCTCCAAGCTGGCGCCGCCTTTCTTACTGAACTCATTCATTTTACCTGATGACAGCTTGAGAGCAAAAGTGTCTTGGAGACGTCTGAATAAAATTCAGAATTAAAAGGTAATATGTGTGTCCGTGTTATCAGCCCACTTGAGAAGTAATTATTTCTTTGATTTTACCGATATATTTGCATTCATAGCATTTACAGGAGTTGCAATAGATGTTTCTGTCTGGAGATTGTCGCATCAGTTCAGTTTACTTCCAGTGACGAGCTGCAACAAATGTCAGGTCTGCCTCATGCCGCATGCAGCTATTTACAATCAAGCTCATTTCACGTCAACACAATTCATTCCAGTTAAATCAGAAACACTGTGTTTTCATTTCTAATTGCAATGCAATACTGTGTGGCCAGTTGATCATATAACACCAATTGGTAAAAAGTTTCATGTCATAATTAAAATATTCACCCTATCGGAGGGCATGTTGCTAAACACTGATCTGTGACCTCACATTTCAGCTCTCCATCTCAAGGCTTCCCGCAGCTCATTTTAAACCTGAGAATGCCAAAATAAAGCGTAAGAGAAACCTGATATTTCTGGGTCCTGAACTCCCTCAGTATAAATAGGTTGCAATTAACGTCACTGCTGCTGGGCAGCGGTGGAGACAGGGCACCCACCTTGCTAATTTTAGGGATCTTTCTTCCCTAGCTTCAGCTCTGAAAATGGGAATATGGTAACGTAATACTGGGAGGTGGGGTGAGTGGCAGACAGAACACACAGCCAGCAGCAGGTTGCTTTAACCTTACAGGAAGCAGACATAGCACTGAATATATATCTATATATATATATATATAGCCGGACGCTCAACCTTAGATATTTATTAGCTGCTAACGTGCTTTTACTGAAGCAGGTGTCTTGTTCACAATGTTAGATGATAACAGATGGCAAACTGCTCATCCCATGCAGCAACTCACCCCAGCTGTCATTAAGCTGAAATTGATGGCCGTCTTATTTCAGAAGGTGCTTTCCCGCTGTCTTAACCTTAACCTTCAAAATGAAACGGGTAAGAAACGGTGAAAAAGGCCAGACATTAACTGTTCGTACGCAGTGTGGAAAATCGACAAAAAGAATGGAAGTTGTTTTACCTTTTATTTGCTGTTTTACCTAAACATCTTTAAACTTGACTTGCAATTCTTAAACTGAGCCTGATCTAAAGTGGTTTATTTACTATTACTAAGCTTTGATACACTTTTGTCCTTATTTTGCAGAAGAAGGGTAGCAGAAATCCCAAACTTTGATTTAGCAGTTCAGTCCAAATTTGAGAAGTGGTCTAAATTAACATTGCAATACAACCAGTGGAACAGCCTCTGTGCCAGTCAGCCGAATCAGAAACCAGCTGCACTACTGAAACTTCATGATCTATGGCACTTAAAAATCATAAAACTTGACAAAAGTACAAGCATTTTTAGAAGGAATATTTATATTAAAACAGCCAAAACATTATTTGAAAAAAATTGTCCAAAAAAATTATTTGCATCTGTTAAAGTATAAAATTTTAAAATGTAAAAATGTGAGGGAACCCTGAACTTATGACCTCTCAAAAGACAAAGTAATTAAGGCTGGGTTTAAATCCATGTCTGTGTGTTTGGGTGAGATATATTTTTTGGGATATTTTTAGTTATTAAATTAAGCTTCTTTTTATTCCCTTTTGTCAATGTGACACAGTTATGACAAACTAAAAAAACCTCCACAAACTGAGAGCTTTTGTGCTCTCCTATCTCCACAAAACACTCTTTTGTAATAGAATGCGCCCACTAGATGTCAGTAGCAACAAAGAAAGGTAATGAAATCAGAACCCTTTGTCTCTTAAACGCTTTGTGAAAGGCTGGAAAAATTGCTGCTTTTAGTCTAAAAGATGATGGCAGTTATCTGATTTGTAGGTCTTTTTTTTTTTGTTTGTTTTGTTTTAGCAAACTTTGTCAATTTCCATGTCAACAAATTCAAAGAAAGTAGCTTTTAACACACTGCTAGAGGGTACATAAGTGTTGGTAATGCAGCTAAATGATGATGAATCTTGGTTGACTGGAGAGTGGCTGATTCTCATTCTGTTTGCAGAGGGTTGCCAGGGGGTCAGCGGCGAGAAATAAAACCTCCGTTGAGAAATCTAGTTGTCAGAACGACCTGCATCGCCACACTAACAACACCTTAGATTTCGCCCTTGTGGCTGCTAATACTGTCATGCTGTGTGACCCAAATAAGACCAAACCTTTAACAAAAAAAAAAAAAAAAAAAGAAGAAACAAGTCAGTTCTTATATGTCTGGTAATTTTATTATCAAAAGCTAAGGGGTTTGCTTCGGCTATAGCTTTGTTTCCATACTTACAAGCCCGTTGGGTTGCAGCGCAGAGTATTAATGACTAGAGGAGCACAATGAGTGGTGACATCATCCTTGTCTTTCACCAGCTGCTCACACACAAGTAGAAGAAGATTCAAGTAGGCATAAAAATATAAAGATTGAAAGAGAATGTGAACAAATTAGCGGTCATCAGTAATTATAAATTGCACTTGATGGCACATGTACAACATAAATGCCAATATTACAGACAATCGTAGACCTAAGTTCATTAGGCAAATTTTATAAAGCAAATTGTTCTGTTGAATTGCTGTCATGAAGTTAGAGGGAATATATGTAAAAAAGCAATTTTCATTCATTTTTCATTATTCATTATTTCATTTTGAAGGTTCAAAGCATTCTCCAAATTCTGTTCCAAGTTAAACGAAAACGTCTGCACTCAGAGAATAATGTGTTTATATGGCAAAGAAATTTAATTATTTTGTACAAAGAGATATATTTCAATAATTTATAGCATTTCTGATTAAGTGTTGAATTTTTATTTTTTTTTCAATCTCCTCTCCAAGTGAAGCTCGTTCAATTTGAATTTCAAAGTGAAGTTAATTTGTTTCAGGAAATTCTATAAAGTTTTAAGATGCATATTTGATCTTGAATAATTGCAAACATCATTTGTCTAAGGTTCATTTCTGTTCCTTTTAATGAAAACCAAAAAATTAGGTTCTCATGAATATTACATATGATGTATAAAATTATTGTATGATCACACAAATGTGAGTCTACTTATAAGTCTGATGTACAGTACAGTGTCTGCACTCAAAACTGTGTTCAGATATCTTTTGGATGAATTACTGCATCAGTGCAGAGTGACATGGAGGCGACCAACTTCCACGTTACTCTGGTCTTGAAGAAGGCCAGGTCTCTTTAATCTTCATTTCTGAATAAAATGAAATTTTACTTTCATTTGAAATGAGGCACAGTGAAGTCCTTTTTCTCTTCAGCTCGAGTAAAACGCTTCTGACACCTTTGGTTCACTAGTAGCTAAAAGCACAAGGAATGTGGCAATTGTACACCATGGCCTTCAGGTCGTACTGCTCCTTGTTCACCTTTATCTACCCCACTTTTTCCTTTCACTAAATTTTAATTTACATGCTTGACTACAGCACTCTGTCAGTAATTAACTGTTCTTGCTCACACTACTACTTTCTGAAACTGTCGGTGAGCTCTAATTACTAAAATGTCTAATGGACATCAGCAGTTTACCCAGTGATTGTTGTTAATTACATTTCTGTTTTTAAACTCCTTATTGTTTTTATGGAAAATGCAAATCTTCTGAGAATCTTAATTGTGGATTTTCATTAGTTTTAAAACATAGCCTTGGAGTTTAAGAGGCGTAAATGCTCGCAACACATCACTGTGTGTTATAAAAGGAGAAGCTAACATTATTGAAATATGCTGCTGATATCTATTTTACAGTCACACAAAAGGATGTAAAGTGGTTGATTTCAAACACATGGGTAAAATAGGCTCATTAGATTAAATTAATTATTATTATTATTATTATTATTATTATTATTATTATTATTATTATTATTATTATTATTATTATTATTATGCTGCCGTCTTCTAGTGATATACAGAAAAATCCCTGACCAAAAGGAATGAAAAGTCCGGCCACACTGTACGTCTGCTCTGTGGGAGTTAATACTGGACACTCTGATTCTCTATTGTTGCCAGCAGATATAATTAGACGAAGCATTATGGCAATCTACGAAGTTGGAAGGTGCTTATCTTCAGTTTGGCCCGTCGGGAACAGAGTGGGGGGTTGCGGGGGGGGATACGACACACCAATACACAGTAGCAAGGTGCCTCAGCATCCACCTCCATGCGCCAGTTAGGGATCCGGGGACAGTCGGGGGGGGGTGGGGGTGGAGTGGATGCGAGCTGGTTATGGGGGTAATAGGGGTGATGGGGGATACGGTTGCTATTGGAGATGCTGGCTGCATCACGTCATGTGTTGGGGTGGGGGGGAGGAAGAGGAAGAGGAGGAGGAGAAGGCGAGAGCTCCGGTAAGAGATAGGAGGAGCAGGGAGGGGGAGGAGAGAGAGAGAGAGAGAGAGAGAGAGACTGAAAGAGAGGAGGGCATTAAGCAAGAAAGCAGGGAGCAGAGCATCGAACCAGCAGTAGCTATTTGATCAGCAATGCTCCCCCGACAGATAGGTTGAGAGCGGCAGCCCCGTGACCCGCTGCGCTCCGGAGAAGCCCGATCACATCGGACAGCCCGGAGGGAGGAAAGACACCGGCGATGTGAGCATGCAGCCTCCTCCACAAAGGCAGACCTTCTTCTGAGCGGAGCTCCGCTGCTGCCACTGGATTACAGACATCCTCGCTGTTTCCAAGGAGGCTTCCTGCTGCCAACATCCCCACATGAATTTAGCAAACTGTCAAGAAACGGAGCACTTCCTTACCAAGGTGAGCGGCACTCTGCATTGTTTCTTATTTATTTATTTTTTTCACTGTTGATACATGGGGAAGCGGTGCACACCGCACCCACCCAGCCTGGTTATTCCCACTTGTCGAGTAGAAACTAAAGAAGGAAGCGTTTTCTGAAATTGTTTTATTCCACATTGACAGTCAATGTTCTTTGTGTCTTTCTCCCCCCTCCACCCCACTCTCTAAACCCCGATCTCAGTCTGAATTAAAGATTAGGGTCTGACTGGCAAACGCGTCTGAGTGTGTTCCCCTGTCACCTTCTTCTCATTGTTGGTTGGGCAGCAGCGTGAAGGGACCAGTGCAGACTGGCAGAGCCTTTGTTCCACATCCTCTCTCATTTAAAGTGCCTTTTTTTTTATTTGATGGCACTATTGAAAGAAAGGAGAGTGACAATTAGTTTAGCTTTTATGCCTCATTAACAGCTGTATAATGGAGGGTTATTTAGCAGAAGAAAATGGGGGGGGGGGGGAGGAGAAAAATACCCAGTATAATACCCAGCTTGAATATTCATTTAAAAGCAGAAGTCTGAAAATTCTGCTATGTTTTATTCATATTTGACTGCAAACTAAAAATCCCATTATGATAATGTGATTTTGTACTCTTCTCACAAGGCAATCATAGACACATTATGAATGCATATGGGCCATTAAACTAATATTAGAATGACTTTAGGTGTGGAAGGCACCAGGTGGCGAAGCGGATGGACTTATTTGGAAAGACAATAGAGCGGCTGCTGCATCTGCTGCTCTGTAGCAATGCTTAAACTAAACCCATTTCCTTACATAGCCACTGTTTCTGAGACCTCCTTATTAGTGTTAGGAATTGCACTTTGAAGGATTTGTTTTTAACAGAGTCACTTAAGCGTGCAAGGCAAAATGTAAATTAATGATACATCTATTGGAGCTGACACATTTTTCCGAGGGCTGCTGTTTGTTTGGAGGAGTTTAATCGTATAAACTCTTAATGCGTGTTTAAGGTTTTTCGTTGCTTCCGCTGTGTGGCCTTCTGTAAAGTGGAAAATTGCACTGTTGTGGTGAATCCGAGGGAGGTCTTCCTCCTCGCACATAAATGGACCGTTTTTTTTTATTGTTTTTTTTTTCCTCAGAGGCAGTGTGTGTTTGCTGGTTACTCTTCCAGACCATTTCCACGTCACTAATTATTTTAATCAGTAATTTTTACGCATGGATTCCTGTCTTTAGGAGAACATCCCTGCTGATTTTTACTTTGTCTTCTACTTTCACTCTTGTCAACAAAAAGGACGCACACGATGCTGTGATGTCAGGGGGAAAGGCACAGATCTTAAGGCTTACATAATTCTGAAAGGGAGAAGTCACAGTGAAGCAGAATGAAAGGCTGTCATTTGGAGACGGATTAAATATTTACGTCCAGGAGTCTGGACATGCTTGGTGCCACATGGATTCCATCTTGAAACTGTCAGGTGCAGAACCTTATGAAATGATGGCATGATTTGTGATGGTATGCACATTAAAACAAACAAACAAACAAACAAAAAAACATGCCACCCCGTGGCTTCAGTGGTTTTCTGTCCTATCTGTACAGTAAAGCAGCTTGGGTGTCACGTCAAAGACTTCATTGAAGATTTATTTCCAGTCTTTCACTAACTGCTTCACGCTCTGTGTCTCTCCTCTCATGTGACCCGTTCCTCCCGTCTTCGGGGTTTCGTCAGAATATCTTAGACGCTCTCAGTTAGGGGGTTTGCGTTGCACCAGTCAGCCGGCAGGAAGGAGAACATCAACTTTGGTACCGCGAGCGTAGCCACCTGTATTACAAGCAGATAGACACTTTGTTGTTGTCTAGGCATTGATATTAATTGACCTTTTCAAATCCATCCAAGCAGCAATGTTTTGGCTCCTCTCTGCTTCCTGTCTTGTTGATGCAAGGCTCGCTGGAAAATAATCCGCAGCCATCCAGCATGCTTGGGCAACATCAGTTAACGTGTTTTATCAACAGCCGTTTGTGGTTTTTGATGAAGATATTGGTGCGACATTTTTTATTCTCAATTGTGTTTGAAGGTTTGAAAAAATTATTGCTTGTAGTTGTCCAGTCAGGCGCCTGTATGAGATTCCCAAAATACAACAACCTTGAATAAAAATACTGCAGTTTCAACATATTTTATATGCTACTGCAAACCACAACAATTAATCATTTCCCTTTTAAAATATTTCAATTGAAATAGATCTCTATAAAATCTTCAGATCTAATATAAATATTCTATTATCTTTTAAACCCCTATTCTGCAAAGTAACATTGTTTAAAAAAGCCAATATTAGTTGGCTAGTTTGATTCTGTGACTTACAGTCAGCTGCTTAACTAATCACCCATAGCTTGCTAACTGTATTAAAACAGCCTTGTCCAACGACAGTCTTTCATTTATTTGTTTATTATTTTACCGTAAGTATGTAAGCCAGTGAAAACAGCAGCCATCTGAATGGCAGTGCACAGCAACAACTGGGGGAGGGGCATCACTATGATCTGTTCAAGTTTTTCTGGAGGGGATGTGACAGTGTGACTATTTAACACCTCAGTGTACATTGACAACAACTGAGTCGTGCACGTTGTAGTCTCTGTTGTATTTAGATATTTTTATTTGAACTGCTAAATGACAAAACCTTTAGTTTCAAAGTTTGAACAGGAAAGCAGAGGAGCGATAAGGGAGATATTCATCTTATACAGTGTGAGACTACATTTTTAAGCTTCAGTTAAAGCTTTATATCGCCACACAGTCTCTTGAGGCACATTATCTAGAATATAGGTGGACAATAGGCCCACTTTTAATGCATAGTATTTTAAACCCCAATAGCCATTTCCTGATTTACAAGTTTCTGGTGACAAAATTTGCAATTTGCAGCCAATTACATACACAAATGTTAAGATGATGTGCAGCAACTTGGCTGTAAAACATTTAGGGGGGGTTTCTGCTGAGGAGACTTTATAGCATTTGTCACATTATTCACCTTCAGGAAAATCGGATATGCATTTTTCACCTCACAACGAACACAGAATTGTGAGGCAGAAAAAATCACTTTTTGCAAGTCTTTATTATTATTATTATTATTATTATTATTATTATTATTATTATTATTATTATTATTATTATTATTATTATTATCATCATCATCATCAACAGTCATTAGCCATTGGGTTACTGATATAAAAAATTTCATTTTGTGGTTTGTGACTGTGTGTGTACAGGCAGTTAATAGCAGTCTGATAGGGTGTTTCTGTCTATGCAACTAATTATTTTATCCAATATTAGAACCTTGAGAGCTGCTAGACTAATTAATATGCAGATGCAACTGAAACAAGAAATATATACTGTAGCAAACTGCATGCAGACTACTCAGTATAATGTGACCATGTCAGTTTATTTCACTGCTACCCATAACAATTAAATATCTTCATTTATATGGACTACTTAATAACAATGGATTGGACTAAAATAGTTTCTAGTCAATACATGCAATATAGCAACGTAAAAAGGCAGGGATGCATAAACTAAATGTAGTCTTTGTGACATTTATCAGAAGTGAACAGAATCACTTTATGCTGCAGTTCTCACTTTATAACATGTCCATCCCCACTGTGCAAGTTTGGGGTCCAATCTTATTTGTAGTTCTTCAGTTTTAAAGTTTTTAGTCCCTACTCTGACTGAAGATATTGATAAATTTGGTGATGTTTGTTTTGTGATTTCCTCACTTATAAAGTTCACACATATTAGACCTTCTTAAATGGCATGTTTTCTTGTCTTTCCCATTCCGACAGTAACTGCAGTGTCAATTTACACCTAAATACACAATTTGGCTGAAAAATTATTTTAAAAGAAAACATGCGTACAACAACATGCATATTGCTAAACTGAAGAACAAAAAAGGCTAGGCGATGATTAAGATAAACCCAGATAAAGGCTAGGGTGAAGCAGATTATTATCAGGAATTTACACATTGAAGTCAAAGATTTAAATGTAAGCAAAGATTAAAAAGGATAACATGAAGATGATTAAAATAAAAGAAAATGGATGAAATGCAGTAGGAGTACAGTGCATGAAGGATATGAGAAAACCATTGTAATAATCATTTACATCGAGATTAAGCCTGCCATCAACAAAAGGATGTTTTCATTCCAAATAGATGCGACTGCTTGGAACAACATAAAACATAAAGGTACATACTACTGTATGTAAAAATCATAGCATGAGGTAGCATGGGCTGCACAATGTTAATTGCAAATTAGCAGATAAGTCATTCATATTTACATGAACACATGTTAGACATCCTATATATGTGGCGAAACCTGTTCCAGTGCTTGCTTATGTAAATAGGTATCTGAGTCTCAGTTTGTTCACTCTGCCACTCCATAATTATTACCTTTTCCATCAACCGCAAGGCCATTTGCAATTACACATGTGCTCATCATGTCTTTGTGTGTGCATATATGAGTGAAGGCTAAGAGCTAGGTTGTGACTTGACTGATGCCCTTCTCCCGATGAATCACAAATTCTGATGTGTCAGCACGGATGAATAATGCACGCCACTCCGCTACCTCTCCTCCTCCTCCTCTGCCTCTATTCTCCACCTCTTGTCTTCAGCCATTTTCCTCTCCTCTCATCATCTCTGCCACATCTGAAGACATTGTTATCCTGCTTTTCGGCCCAGCCCCTTTCCTACTCTCCTGTCTCATGCTGAAAAGGAAGCTAGTGTTGATGCTTTTCTCGCTGTCCTCTGGTCAACCCTCACTCTCGCCTCCAACAGCTAGCTCATTCTTCCCGTCCTGTTCCACACAAGTGACTTTTGTGGAGCCCTCGCCGCATGCCAGAGCCCATGTTCTGAGCTCCCCCTGTTTGCAGCGAAGTCGGCCAAAACGTGGATGTGCTGAGTTCATTACCTAATCACGGGTGGAGACATCTATTGACGTTGCTTGACTGTTACATTTCTGACTGACAAGGGTCATTAGCTGAGTGGAACTGACGGACAAAAGGGCTGAAAAAGCAGAAGGCACACTGACTAATCAGAACCTGGAAAAAGAGAGAGCACCGTCAGCTTTGAAGTGTGCAGCTGCCAATAAATGGAGAACTGGTGGAATATATCCATCCTGCTTAAAGCACCTCAGATATCCTCAGGTGTATATTCAGCCCTTTGTGTAAGAATCCTGCTCACTGCATGCAAAGTGTAAGTTTTGGGTAAAATCATTTGCATTGGAAGGAGGCCAAAGTTGGCAACTCAGATTTTGCAGAACATAAAATTATATGACTTCACTTGGATTTCTTTATTTCATGGAACGAAGCCACATGGATAGTAAAGCTTTCAGCAAAATTGTCACTCTATGGCATATATTAATTATTTCCAACTCATTTATGCAATTTTATTATGTTGCATATAGGAAAGGACATGGCAGGATTATAGACGTATGCATTATGTTGTGTTGTACTGGGAGTGAGCTAGAAACTTAACGATCAATAACAGTGAAGCCGTTCTCTCTAAATAAAGTTTTACATTCACTCTACATTCAAATATATGTTAGTCACTTACAGTAGCTTTAACTAAAATTCTGAAAATATTTGTAAAAATAAAACATATAAGAATATTCAATCAAAAACTGCAAGTGTGTAAGGTTAAATAACTTTGCTGCTTTAGAAGACCTCCACAATTTGGCCTCATTTTATATGCAGAGTCCTATTAATATGCAAATTAGCCCTACCTCTGTGCCCATTACTCACCTCAATGCATCCTCTCACCCTCAACTCTGCTCAAACACTCTTGACTCTTTAGCTTGTTATTGAACACCTAATAATGTTTTGCTAATGTCCGATAAACCAAGTCCGACGCAGCAAGCTGCTGGGACGTCTTCTCTGCTGTTTTCTCACTCTCATCCTAACTCTACATGGAGGCAAACCTGCGATCTGTGCAGGGCATTTAATCTATTGACTGCTGGCCATAGGCACCAACTCCCCAGCAACCTTGCAAGGATTAACATATTGTGTATGTCCCCTTACATTCAAAAGTTTAAAATAATATAAAACAACCTGGATGTCATATGTATTGTGGGGTTTGACATAGATCTCTGCTGATTTTAAGTGGTTATATGCAAATAGACCGCACCACTGACTGGGACCCAAAACTGCAATATATGGACTAAACCTGGGTTGAGTTGTTCATCTCTGAAAAGCTTTTGATATGTCACTAAACGACGGCTGACAGTTCGGGAACAACTTAGTTGCGTCAGTGAAACAGCCTTTCTTCTAGACTGTTACCTTACAGAATGGAGCAGGGATTATTTCAAGGAAACTTATGGCTCCATTATATCATCGCAGCTCACAGAGAGAAAACTTCAAAGCAAGAAGATTAAACTCCTCTCAGAGTCAGCAGCAGCTCTTCATGGACTGTGATAAGTGAGTTGAAGTGTGTGCAGATACTGGTGAGGGCGGGGGGAGGATGGCGTGGCATTTTGAATGCAGCCTCACATCTGTTTGTGGCATTTCATGATCACTTTGTCCTCACCACACCGGGGGTGGAGGGGCCCGTTTGGATGAAGTATTTGACGGAGGCAAGAGTAATGGCCAGTCATTCGTGGGAAGCTTCCGGGTGCAAGTCTGTTACCCTTGACATGCATTTCATCTCTTCTCTTACCTCGATGCACTCACCATCTGATTTTGGCTTTGAGATGGAGGACAAATGCACTTTTTCTGGCCCATTAGTCCCGTTTTCAATTCTATTCACAACTTTATCGTCCCTCAAGGAGAAATTCATTTGCCGTCACAAATCTCATCTCCATCAGGAAGTCATGCAATGGCTGGTTAGTGATGGAACCGCTAAGGCTGGTCGCATGTGTAGTCCTTAAATGGGGTCTGTTCACGAGCACGCATACTTTAAAAAAAAAAACATCTGTGTCAGTCTTGTTTATGGTTGTGTCTGTTTTTTAATAACCAAAAGGAAAACGTGTTTTTCACCTTTTAAAAAATAAAAAAAATATCATTTTCAAATTCATGTACTGTTGTTGTTCTGTTTAATTTTTGCATTTTTTAATTAGTCAATTTAAATTGACTAATTTACATTTACTAAAGAATATAGACCATAAATCTGTCTATTTATGGTCTTTAATAGGAATGTTGAGTCAACATTTTTCCTATAACCTGATGGTAGTGAAATGTTGAGAAACTACATTTTTACCAGCTTTACAACTTCGGTTTTACCCTTAACTAGAGTCCAAGCAACACAGAGTGTACGGTGTATTTTAATTTCTTCATAAACTATCTCTGTGTTGTTGCAGAACAGTCCTTGCATTCGTGGAGCTAATGAGCTCTCAGTGGACAGCCTATCATGTGATCATGGTAGACAGGTGATACCATAGTAGCACAAATACACAGGAGGGAAAGGGCGAGAGAGAGAGAGGGAGGGAAAGAGAGAGGGCTTCTAGGCAAACACAATAATATGCCTCCAGGAAACGAATAAGGATGCTCTCCCGAAGGGATCTTTATATAAGAATAAATGGTTGGTTCAAGACGGCAGCAGACAAGAAAACTTGGAATAGAAAATTGAAGACTAGAGATGACAGAACGATGTTGTGCAAGGAAATTTTAATTATCATCTGATTTTGAAGTAATTTTCAATTTATAAGCCAATTCTAAAATGAATCCGGCATGCTGTGTGGCTCAGTTGGTAGAGCAGACGCACCATGTGCGCAGGCTTCAGTCCTCTACACAGCTCCTGTTCTCGGGCCATTTGCTGTCTCTTCCTTCTCTCTTCACCAACTTTTCTATTAAATTACTGTTGCATAAAGGACACTAGTACCAGAAAGGTTTCAAACAAAATGAATCCACCTGGAAGAAAGTTACAAAACATCAAATAGAATTTTTCACATGCACAAGTAGACTGTTTTGGCAAGCGATGGATTAAACCGCAGCTAAAGCCTTTTACACGAGATGCCAAAGAAAGTGTCAGAGTGACTGTGGTGACAGCATGTTACGCACTAACAGTAACGCCTGAACCTAACCCCAAGTTCGGGCCACGTCGGGCCTAGATTATATGCTTCATGTTTGGGCAGGGTCAGGCTCAGGCTTCTGTGATGCTCTTTGAATATACCTACAATACATACGACAGAGAAAATGAAATGGATCAGAATGTACAATATAAAGTTGTGTTAATCTACTATTGTAGTCCAAATAGAGCAGTAGATATTTACCATATTGAAAAAAGAAAGTAAGGTGCAGGAGTTTAATCGCAGTGCGCTGTACAAGTAATGCGCAGTTGGCCTCGCCCTGCACACTTCCCAGAAGATTTGCACTTTATTCACCCTGCAGTTACAAGGAGTGACAAAATGGAGCTGGAAGATGTTATGAAAACAAAAGCTAAAACTGGGACACTGCTACGCCAGCATACTGCAGTCAGAGGTTTGTTAGTAAACTGGCAACAACTTAAGGTACTTTGGACTTGGGCCTCTTATTACATTTAATTAGTCAGGCTTGATTGAGCTGGACACAATGTCTCTGGGCTTGGCTTGAGTCGAATCTGATTTTTTTTTTAGGCCTGATCTAAACTCTAGGGAAAATGACTTAAAAACTAAACTAAGATGAGCAAAATGCTTATGGTGCTTATCTCATAGTCTACTCAAGCTATTTTGATGTATGGAACAATCAAAATAGCAACAAAGATAAATTCAACTTTGTTTTTATTTTCAGTTATGATGGAAATGCAATAAACCTGCCATGAAAATCTCATACCAACTCATGCCTGGGAGACTTATTTAAGAAGGAAGCTATTCCGGGGGAAGACAGTTAAGACTAGGTGCCATGTATTGTTAATGAAGCCAAACTGGTATAGAGAGATAGTCAAGTTTATAACAATGACATCCAGGAGGATGAAGGTGCTGTCTGTTGTCAGAATCCTTTAGTTCAGCTTCATGAGAAGCTCTCTAATTGGCTGCCTCGTGTCTTAACTGGCACTGCGTGTTTCTGAGGTGTGTGGTGTGTCTGGTCTTCAAAATATATCATTTTTTTGTTGTTTTTTTTTCCACTTTGCTTTAATTAAACAAGCAGTCCTATTAATTAAGTTAAATTATTCCTGTCACCTAATTGGACAATTGTACGGAATCCTTGTTTTCGTAAGCCAGAACTGTTTAACTATTAGAAATGTACATCCAAGTGCATAATTATGTGGACATCAGTATGTATGTACAGTGTTCTCCAGCTAGGATAAGTGTCTGTGCCAGTCTCGGCAATGCTAATTGGACAGGGAGTTAACAAGGATTCAAGCATCAGCCTGCGTAATGAGCCGCTGCACAGATGATCGGCTGCGTCTGAGGAGGAGGAAGCAGAGTGAGAGGTTGCTTAGAGAGAAACTGCATTAAACGTTCCGGCGCTCGGGAGCTCTGTGGTCTCGTTTCAGTTGACTAAACATTGTGTTGATGTTTGTATGCGAATGCAAATGCATCTTGTTCTTTCACTGTTGTCAGATTACAAACTTTCACCTGTCAGGCTAAGATGCACGTGGGATTTTTTGTTGTTGCTGTTGTTGCATAACAGGCAGATTGAAGCTGCAAGGTTTTCAGCCAGCTATGTGACACATATACCCCTTCCTAAATCCCATTTGGGACATGTCATGTCACAGAGATTCTTGGAACTGTTCAATAGGTCTTGAATTTTGTCACCGGTTTACTCTTAAGAAATATATTTTCTGAAATTGTGAGTCAACTCCATTGGGAGAAAATCCTGGCTCAGTTCCTAATTTATTACCACTAATAAATTAGGAAAGTAGGCAAGATTAATAGTACATAAAGTCATTCCACCTAAAGGTCATGATATGTGATGTGCATATTTTGTAGCACTTAACACCATGACCGGATTTAACAGAAATATGGTATGCCTGAGACAGGGTGAGGATCTCACAATGAGATAACCTTGAATCTCAGTATTTACGCACAAAGACTAAGGTAAGATATAGAAGATGATCTAAATGCTTTAATTTAAAGTCTAAAGGCAGTTATTTCTATTGTTGTCAAAGCAACACATTAAGCAGTAAAAAAAATTAGTTTAGCCATAGTTAACTTGATCAGTTTTATAGGGCTCATTAAATAGATTGCTACACAAGCTGATATTAGGTGAATAATTAGTAGAACCTTCTTTTTGGTTAACAATCCTACAGTCAGCTGCTTTATACATACGCGATTCATAAGAGGTTGACATACCCCTCTGCGTCTGTGTGGACAAGCATACTCAATGTTCGTACTATTTTTAGATTACCTAAGCAACCACCTTCCACTCAGAGATGTACAGTTTTCTGTACAGCCTCTTAGAGGGCGATATTGCGCTGGTTTATGCTGTATCTAATCAGAAGAGAAGAAGAAAATAACAGCAAGGAAAGAATTAAGTAATTTACCTCAACATCAACCAAGTTTGCATTTACTTGTTGGTCCTGAGAGATAAATTATCTGCACTATAAAAACAGTTTTGGTTACGATCTAACTCGTCGTTTTCTTCAGTTGTTAGATGTTTAGCACCCCCTTTAACTGGGATTGTTATTGTCTCCGACAGCATGCACAGCAAGCTGGGTCTGCAGAGACCCATAGCGAGCTACAGTAGGCAGGCACATAATGAAATATACATCAATAACAGAGCAACGGTGGAAAATGTTCATAGTGGTGGCCACATGAGGGCAGTGGAAATGTTAGGCTGGTACATAAAGAATTGTATTTATGTCTTGAACAAAGAAGATGAGCATGGTTTGTATGAACTTCGCGTTATTTATTAAAGGAGGCGAGGATCTTCTCTGGGGGTGGTCATGTCCCCACTGACCACTTCTTGGAGCGCCACTGGTGGTTAGGTGGACTAAGAGGTTTCAAATAGACGTTAGCTTGTCAATTGTAGCTTTAACACAATGTTCTGTCTAACGCCAGGTTGCAGATATTTTGAAATGAGCTTATTTTCAGTAATAGTTTCCAGATATTAGATTGCAGTGAGGTTGTAGAATAGTGAACAAATGCTTTGAGCGGTGAAGAGCTGACAGGTGACTGGATGGACCTGTTAAATGGAGCTGATTTTTTTAATTTATTTATTTATTTTTTAATTTAGGACAACCTAATCTGAAAATGTTCATATCCATGAGATGTTCAAAGCACTACAGGAGTGCTTTGAGCAGAGACTACTGTTACCTGTGCCATTGTGCGGGTGTATCTGCAGAACAGAACATTAAAATATAAAGTCCGGTCTTTTGGTGATTTTGTAATCAGAACATTTTAAAACCTCCATACACCCAGACACCGGTAACTAGCTCATGCCTATTTATAAGTCATTAAATCATTTAATTTAATTTGATCAATTGTACATGTACTGACTCTTCATTCTATTAACAATGCCTCCTTGCTGTTTTCATCAACTGCAAAACCCTTGAATAATCTGCTCTATATGTACTTTCATTCCGCTCAGTAATGCATTTTCTGCTTAGCGGGATTCAGCCCATCTGTTGCTGCCTCGTCCGAGCCCTGCTCCATCCATTACGAGATGCCTCTTTGTGGCTGTGTCGGTCTCGCTCTGACCTTGGATCCCCTTTATATGTGGGTGTGCATTTGCTGCACCATTGTTGGGCTACAGCAGATTTGCTCTGTCCTGCAGCGATTGAGGTCAAAGAGAAAGTTAGTTTGGTTAATCACTTGTCCTTCTCCGCCTCCCGCTTTGTTCATCATCCTGAATGCATGTGTTGCCTTAGTTTGGAGATATAAATGTAATGAACAAATACTGAAGTACATCCAAACATCCAATTTAAATATATATATATATATATATATATATCTTATATATCTGTCTAAGCCTATATATATATATATA
>CAEGAE010098257.1:0-16884 GCA_903067095.1 Girardinus metallicus
ACTCACACACTCACACCTAGGGACAATTTGGAGAGGCCAATCAACCTGACAGTCATGTTTTTGGACTGTGGGAGGAACCCACGCATGCACAGGGAGAACATGCAAACTCCGTGCAGAAAGACCCAGGCCGGGAATCGAACCCAGAACCTTCTTGCTGCAAGGCAACAGCTCTACCAACTGCGCCACTGTGCAGCCCTTCTGACTACTTCAAATACAATAATATTGTTAGATAATATATTATAATAACTAATGTCTGTATAGCTTTAAAATTTCTGTCCACCTTTACGCTTCCAGTTTTTTAGTGGTCAGGACCGTCTCAGTCCAATGTCATCTGAACCCGTCCCTCATTTGGACAGTGACACCAGTGTTTCTTGTGCTCAATTCCCTGTAGTTTTGGTGGTTATTGTATTGTTCCTCAACTTTAAAACCAATTCTATTTCATCTAAAGGTGGAAGTTTGGGTCGGATTGTTGAAACCTTGACACAGTTGGATGTTCCTGCAAGGTAATCTTCCTTATCCTTTGTGGATAATGGCTCTCACTTTGTGAGACCCAAACTGCTTTCTAAAACTTCCCAGACTGATGGGTGTCACTGACCTTGTTTCTTACCTGTATTTGAATTCTTTATTTTGGAGCATGATGCTTTTGCTTTGTGAGATTTGGGCTGCTTTCACATACTGTAACAGTCAGTATTCATTGCACAATTCATCATAGTGTATATGTTGCTCAACAGATAACATATTCTATGTTGTATATGTGCCAAGATGATTCCGAACAACAAGATGATTCCAAAATGCATGCAGCATTTTGGAACTCTTCTCCAAAGTGCTGCACGCAAACTTTAAAAATGTTCATGGTGAGTGCAGAACTATAATTACACCAGAGTGCCCCAAATCAAAGAAAAAAATCAAAACAAAGGAGGAGCTATTGGTCTGGAGCTTTTGATACAAGATATAAGATTCACTGTGATCTAAAAAAGTTTAGAAAGTATACATTAAGCAACTTGGAGGTAAAAGTTAAATGTTAAAAAAATTACAGAATTGACATTAGAGCTTTTAGTAAACTGATTATGAGACAGATTTTGTAATCTCTGGTGTCAGTGAATACCAAGAAAAAGTGAATGACAAAAGTTTTGACAATAACAGATGCTCTAATTCAACATATCTGCTCTATTGGAGTGGTTTGTTGAGCCTACTTCATGCAGTCATCTAGGTTCTATTTTGATTATTTCTTGATCCTACAGTTCTGGGACTAATCAGTCCAGTGTGTGGCTACTAAACTTAAACTCTGCTTCCAAAAAAAACAAAAGAAAAAGTGGTTAACCACAGTTAATTAAACTTTTGCCAAGGGTAGGGAGAGATGTTTTTTTCCTTTAATTTCTCCCAAAATGTCACTAAGACAGTCTGAGAACAAACAGCAAAAAAACATAAAAGAGCCCATAGAAAGGCTGAGGTGCATCATCATGTTTGTCTTTTTACAGTTCCTTTGCATTAGCAGTCTCATCATATGAGATGAACGATATCTATTCTTTAAGAAATTAAATAATAATTCTGGGAACAGCTTTTTGTATTTACTCAGGTTATGTATTAAAATTTGTGTGATGATCTGAAAAGATAAAAGCAGAAGTTCTGGTTCGATATTCATGATAAATTCAATCTTGTGCAGCTAATTCTTGATTTCATAACATTTTTTGTAGCATTATTAGTAGACTCATGGAAAAGAATGGTTCAAAGAGATCATAAAATCCCAAAAGCATGACCACTGAACCAAAGGTGTACTTTTGTAACACCTTTCTGAAGTATTGCTGCACTAAAGCCTGAAAGTCACGTTGACATTTTCTCATCTTGCATGCCTTTTTCATGATGCAGAGAGGAAAGACTTTCAAGAAACCTTTTATGCATACATTTATTTAGAAATATTCACAATGCAGGTGAAAACATTACCAACTTTAAAACATGACCATTTAGCTTTCATATTTACAGCTGATGGTACTACCACATTCACACTCAGAATGAACCTGAAGTGTTTCCTCATGTCTCTCTTAACTTTTGCTGCTATGCCTCAGTCTCTGCCCAGTCTTGATGTTCCGTGTTGCCGAGAAAAAACAGAAGCAGTAGAATCAAAAATAACACCGGAGCTCTCATACTTTCTCACTCTGCGCTGTTTATTTATATGGTGAAATTGGCCCTCATCCGAACTCTTTTCCAGGCTCTTCCCACATGAATTTCAATGAACTGCTGCACTTAAGCTGTTCGGCTCCACAGCCTCCTCCATCATGAAGAAGGCACATGAAAACAGCCATTAGAACTGAAGTAATTCTTCAAAAGGACAAATCAGAGTGAACAGTGACAGCAAGTGGGACAGAAAATTTTAAAATAGGACACTCTGAAAGAAGTGTCCCGTTTTTTTATGTCATGTTTTCCTACTAGTCACTGTTTTCTGCTATCTACGTTTGCAGTGCCTTGAGAAAGTTTTCGTTTCCCTTGAACTCCTCCTCATTTTGTCATGTTACCCCAACGAACTGGTACTATTCCTAACAGAGACTTTCCATCCAATCTGACTGAGTTTGAGCTATTTTTCAAAAATGAATATGAAATTATCCACTTTTTGAGTTGGTCACTTAAAACCCCATTCAAATACCCAGAAGTCTGAGGTTGCAATGAGATAAATGTGGGTACCTTTGGTGGGGATTGTAGATAGTTAATTTGGTTTGTAAGGTTTGTATTTGTAACCCCATGGCTCTCACTCTGAGCCCATTACACATCCAGATGGGGCCAACAATCATGTCCCTCCATCATGCCAGCTGTGACAGCATCCTGATAAAGCCCTTGTTCCAACAAACAAGCATTTGCTCGCTGCTCTACATAGGATCCTGCATTTTTCTGTTTCATTTCATTAGAGAGATGCACGGCAGTGATTGCTTTTGTCTTATCAAGTCAATGACGAACACTGATTTGATGCTTTCATCTCAGGCGGCCTATTAAACCATCGACCTCTGTGTCATCAGATGTCATCAGTAATGTGTGCTGCCTGCAGATGAGAGGTCCAGATCTGCAAACTGTAGATGGACTATTCTGATGTGCATAATGGCATTGCTATACTATTTAAAGCAACACGTTTACATGAAGAGTGGACATGCACACTTCCAATTAACGGGCCATGCCTCCTTGTTTTTCCTTGGACAGAGTAATAGTGCACTGAGCTTATCCTTTATACTACACCTTCTCGCATCAAATAATTGGTTTCAAAATAATGTCTGACTCATTTAGGTCCCTTATGGAGTAACTAGCAAACTTCTGTACATCTGTCTGCTCAAATTAGATCTTAGAAGAAAGACTCATTTCTCTCCTAGCCTAAAAACTTTGTGGCTCATTAACATCAAACACACTACCTTAAATCTAACAGTGCTCCACTACTGACCCTCGGCTGAATTTAGAGAAGCTCTTTATGCGGGATGTAAGAGTCTCTGCCACAGGCCATTTGTCTGACTGTCTTTGAAGGTTCCTGCTTGAGTTTGGTTTCCATACTGATGCTGGAGGCTTCCAGGAACCATGTAGCAGCCTCTAGGTAGATCCCCAGCACTGATGTGAACTCTCCCCCTGTGGACTGTTGTTAATCTCTCCAAGGTATGGAAAGACATGGATTTAAAGCATCCACAGTTCTGAGGATTAGTCTCCATTAGTGAATCAGAAAAAGCAGAAGTTATATTTAAGTCTGCTCTATTTATTTTTGCAAAATGCTTCATCATCTCAGCTGTAAACTGAGCCCCAAAGGACTTGAGTCTAATTACTCAAAAAACAAATGTATGAATATCCCAGTTGGTTTTCACTTCTGTCCTATTTTTTCCAACCAACACAAATCTTAGCAACTTTCTGCTTTTTTAGTGAACAGCTGGGTTGCAAATAACAATTATCCTAATTATTGACTAATCTGCATGTAATTATTTGATTAATATCGGCACTGAAGGCAACGAAGCAACACAAGATTATGTCCTTTAGTATCAACTGCAAAGTCTTCGACAGTATTTCTCCCCCCACCCCAAAAAATACATTTCTATCAAACTGTGCACATTTTTAAGGAGAACAGCATTTTCACAATTGATCTTTTGCACCATCCATGATGCTCACTCTTTCAGCTTTAAGCAAATATCAGAATCACGACTCCAACCACCCTTTGTCTTTGATGATGTATAGCAGGTTTTAAGTGAGATTAAGACTCCAAACAGCCCTGAATTAGAGACACACTAATTAGCTTTAAAAAAACTGCAACTCCAGGACACAAAGAGCACTTTGAAAAATTAGTCAGACCCTTTCAATTTGTGAGGCATCAAAAGTTTGTTAGAGAACATCAGTGAACAAACATCATCATGAAGATTAAGGGGGAAAAAAAACCCTGGATGTTTAAGACAGGATTTGGTTATAAAACAACATCTCAAACATTGGAAATCTCACAGATCAGTATTAAATGGAAGATGGAAAAAGTAGGCATATGGCATGGATGGTGTCAGCATCATGCCGTGGGAATGCTTATTTTCAGAAGGGAGGAAAAATGGGGGACAATGACTCTTAACGTGCAAGTCAGAGCCTAGTCAAAGTCCAGAACTAAATCTAATTAGATTCTGTGGTGAGATTTGGAATTGCTGTTCACATAAGCACTAGATTCAGTTAGACTGAGATTTATTTTGTAAAGAGAAATGAGCAGAAAGTTCAGAGCAAAGTAGTTAGTTGAACTTAATCTTCATTAGGGGCATCAGAGTAAACAAGGACAGAATAAAAACGATTGTCTGAATTTTCAGTTGGTAGAAAATTGTGAAAACAAAGTATTATTTTCCTTTTATGTCACAGTTATTCACTACTGTGTTTTTGCGTGTCGCGTAAAATGTTTTGAAAGTTATTTTAGGTTTATGACTATAATGTGAATAAATATGGAAGAGCAGAATAAATACCTTTGCAAGATGTTGTAAAATGTAACATGCTGCAATAATACGATTCTGCAACACATCTGATGAATCATAGTTTAAATGCTAAATTGGAGGAAACATGGACAATTAGTTAATTAAATAAGCAAACTGTGAATATTTTCAAAATTTCACATACTTTTACACCATAGCCATGGGATATTCTCTTCGAGATGAGATTGGAACACCACGAGCTGCGGTTCTTATACCCAACTGTGTGATCAAATAGATGAATATCCAGCAGCAAAGACTAAGGCTCTCTGAGTTTTTTTAATAGCAGAAAACTAATGTGCCTCCAGTTTGCTAGTTGCATTCTTATCAGCTCCTCCAGGACTAAAAACTTTCCTGTAAGCAAAACAGCAGCTGAATACAAAACAGCCTAATTTCCGCTGCCATCCAGTCATGGTCAACAATATTAAGCAGTGTTAAAATAAAAGAAGAGAAAATATTAACTCAGGAAGCTGCATTTATGAGCTTCAGTGATGCTTCTCAGCAGTGGTGTGTTGAATGTGATAATTCACCATCAACGTTTTAGACTTTACCACTGGTCCTCTCCATTTCTCAAGTGCATTTCAAAACTGGTGGTGCAATTTTAACTGCGCGATTGTTTGCTTTCTGTTTGCTGCATTACAAAAAGATTTTATGTGAAATGAGAAACTGTGTGAGCCACAGGAAGCAGTGTAGTCTGTCAGTCTCATATACCAACAGGCTGCGTTGGTGATTAACTGTGGGTCTGTAAAAACAGGAGGGAGCTTCCTTCTCTCCTCCCTAACAGGCGCTTGTAACTGTGACAGAGGAAGCCAGTATGGAGGAAGTCATCTGCATCTAAATAAAGAGCGCCAATGGCTTTGTCAGAGTCCATTAAGCAAATTGCCATATTTGATAAATGCATCCAGCATCACTTTTTGTCCTCCCCACTCAGACAAATTGGCCTCAAGCTAGAAATGTTTTTTTTTTCCTTCTTTGTTCCATTTTCCAAAACAGAGTGGAGACAAAGAAAGAGCTGGGGGAAAAAATTCAGCTGAATTGTTTGAATATAAATGATGACTGACGCAAGAGATGAGTTGCCTCATCTCTTAAGGCTTTACACACCTGCTTGGAAAGTCATAATTACCATTGCAAGACTGCCAAATGAGACAATTACTGTTTTCCTATTGAACTGTTTATCTTCCTAGTTTGCTTGCAGAAAAAAAAAATCCACATTATGGCTGATTGGCCAGCTTTCTGGCTTAAACGTAGTTAATTTCTAATCTTTCTGCTCACAAGTAGGTTGCCAGTTGTTGCTGTGACTGTGGTGCATCATTAGTTAGAGGCAGGTCTCTGTTATCTGTCAAAGCTGAAACTGCTCCAGGTTAATAGCTGCAGTCACCCACTCTACTTATTCAGCTCTGCTGCATCCTGAAGCCTTGTTTCCAGGACCTTCAGGCAGCTCACATGCTCTCATTCTCTGCCATTGTGAGCTTGGTTCTAAGGTAAAAACAAGAAACAACATTTCTTAGTTAACAAGGGATTTCCAAGGTTGGGCTTTTGACATAAAATTAGCACAAAAGATGAGAAAATTAGTGTTTGGTGGATTATTTTGTTTTGTAATAATAGTTCTTAGCAAACCTATTCTGTTGGAAAACCTGTATTCACCTTTAAATGGTGCCACATTTCTGAGGTAAAGGCAAGAGCAGTTAAATATGGTGGCTGCACACAGGAAAAACATCCCAAATTTTCCTTTGCCAATGCCACACAGCTTAATCTGCTATTAATCATAGTGTTATTATTTGGATTGGATGATTGAAGTTGACAGTTTAGCTATTTAACAAACAGATGAATCAGCGGTGCATTAGTAAGCCATAATAGCCTGGAACCTCTTCCTCATGTTGATCACTACTGTGGGATGGCATCCAAATCTTCAACTATCAATGGTCACCAGTCAACCAAAAGTGTTTGTCACTCTGGGATAAACAGCAAGACCCAAGCTGATACCTAAAATGTTTATTGTGATTAAAACCCCACAAAGTCTCCAAATTCTAGAGGTATAGTCTTTGATAAATCCCGCTCTGTGGAGGATAAAGTTCAGTTCTAATGTGGAGCTGTAGGATTTCCACTGGTTGTAAAATCACGACTGCACATGCATTCTCTGATGTCAAGCCTTGCTTTTCCATAGAGAGAGAGTTACCGGCCCATACTATTGCACCGTCTCCACCAAAAACTGTTTGACATTGGCCTAGAGGATTTGAAAAGTTTTTTATGGCTGCAGCTCACAATCCCAAATTTCCTACAAATGTGGCATTTAAGAGAAAATAATGTTTCCAATGACATCTGATTCATTGACAATAAAGAAAACATCAATTAAGTACAAATTTTCAACCTATTGTGCTTTTAAAAACAAATCCGTGACCATTAGTTATTTATTATAGTGAAAAAATATGTACACAAAGCCTTTTAGATTAAAACCAGTAGCAAAAGTAAGAGGAATAGATGTGAGTCAAATATTTGTCAGCCTGAACACCAAATGCATCAGCTGTCCAACTGTTTTTATTTTTATAATATTTAAAAGGTTCCGAGCGGCTTTCATCCAGGAGATCTGATATTTATTTTAAAACAACTACAAAGGGAACTCATCTCAGCAGCGAAGGACCATAAAACCAAAAGGATGAATCAAAACTTCTGCTGACAGAATCATCTTGAGTACTTTTGATGCTGCAGTTCTACTTTCAGCTCACTGTGGATTTACAAGCTCTAAAATTTATTTCCAAAGGCTGAGCCTGGCCACTCCACACAGGAAGCTCATTTCAGCTTTTAATACTCAAAGATAATAGATGCAAGCTGATTGTGACTCTTGTAATATTATGCATGTTATGTTTGGTTTTTGCTGATCATTACATACAAACAAATACAAACAGAAAGGATCCACAAATTATGAAAATACATTATCTTGCTAAAGGTGTGCAATCCCCGACCCAAATTGTGCGCCAATCCAATCAGACTTCTTCAACAAATGTTAGTGACAGGCACAATTTCTTTTAACATTAGTATCTGACCTCACAAATTTGCTTCTGGATTAGTGGTCAAAAACTTTTAAAGACATGCTGAAACCTTGTGGAAATCCTTCCCTTAAAATAGCTGCAGAGCAGAAGGAGTCTGAGACTCAGACTGAGAGTCAGAGACTGAAACCCCATGGAATAATAATTGGATGTCGCACAAGTTCATATATGTGAGAAGTCCATCCATCCATTTTCTAACACCCTTGTCCCTTAGTGGGGTTGGGAGGGCTGCTGGTGCCTATCTCCAGCTAGTGTTCTGGGTGAGACGCGGGGTTCACCCTGGACAGGTCGCCAGTCTGTCGCAGGGCAACACAGAAACAGACAGGACACACAACCATACACACACACACACACACTCATACCTAGGGAGAATTTAGAGAGAGCAATAAACAGTCATGTTTTTGGACTGTGGGAGAAAGCCGGAGTTTCTGGAGAGAACCCACACATGCACAAGGAGAACATGCAAACTCCATGCAGAAAGACCCCAGGCCGGGAATTGAACCCAGGACCTTTTTGCTGCAAGGCAACAGGCAACAGCTCTACTAACTGCAGCACTGTGCAGCCCTGTGAGAAGTCAAATTAGTTATTTTTAGGCAAGATAATGTAGTTCTACTGGACATGTAAGAAAAAATAAACACAAAGCATTAACCAAGAAAGAAGCAAAAAGGATGATAATTTGTGAAACCAAGTGTTAAGAGATGAGACCACAGGTTGACCTTTGCTCATCTCGCCTCCAAAACTGCCATCAGCACCTCTTACTAAGACACACAAACACCATCATGGCCTCCAGCAAACTGACTGACCTGTTATCTCTGACGCAGTTTCAGAACTGATTATTCAAAGTGATACCTTGTCCTGGTGAGAGAACAAAAAGCCTTGGGGTGGCAGTGATGTAGAGGGAGGACCGAAGAGTTATCAGCAGCACAGCATGTAATTGCTTCTGTGTTATCGTCGGAAAGTCTGATAGGTGCTAATTGAAAATAGACAGTTTATTAGCAAGCTGACAGTATTTAGAGGTTCAGGTTGTGGTTTGAAGGTCTTATTTCACTCAAAAGATTGCAGATAACAGACTCCTTCTGCAGCTGCTCAAATCTTCTTCTCGGGTGTAATTCCTGCTTACTGCTGTTTTCACTCTTCTTTGTCCCTAAGTTATATGAGAACAGAAGTCAGAGTTGTGGGTTTAATGCTCTTCATTCTGAAGTTAAAATTGGATTTCTAGTATCACATTCTTCAGCATTTTTATTTGTCTGCGGCAATCTTAAGACAGCAGCATTGACAAGAGCATTATGAGCCAACTGGAACCTCTGTGAGGTATGAAACAGAACAAGCAAACACTGACAGTCCCTGCCACCTAATTTGTGGGGCTTTCTTTTGTAAAAACGAAAAATGAAACAGAAAATAGAGGTCGATAATGAAGCTGTGCAGCAGAAGCTGCATTATTTTTAGTTTGCTGCCTGCTCTTTCAAAGGTGTATTTATGCAGCCACAGAGTTTAAAAAGAAAAGTGCGGACAAAAATAATGAGCAGCCTCAGACACAGTCATGTAGCAGAGGTGGTCCTCTGATCTTTGCCACAGCCCAACATTTTATGTAAGATCACTAGATTAATTTGGCTTGAGCCAAACGACAAATGATAAAATAACAGAAAAAGATGCAACAATAAAAACAAACATTTGGTTGCAACAGATTTACAAAGGAGTGTTATCATAAGTTCCTCCCAGTGCCTCTTAGACTGTAACCATCACTCCTCTTATTTATTTCACACTTTTTGTATGATGTTTTCATTTTTCTGTTTCACTTGTACATCTTGATAAAACTGCATCTGGTATTTTAGACTGCATTGATTGTCTGACCTTCCAGGATAGTACCTATTTTATTTTGATTGATATAAATTCATAAATGTACCTAACCACTCTATTTCCCCAGGGATTCTATACAATTAAAATTCTATTCTATTCTATTTTCACGGAAATTTAGGTTTAAACCTATTTATGAAATCCTGCCTGAAGATTTAAAGTGTAAGACACTTTATTCAAGCCTGCAGTAGATTAAACAAAGTAAGCTTAGAAACGCAAACAGAGTTCCTACATGTTTTTTATGTACACTTCAAGACTTTTCTGTACAACATCGCATTCTCAGTCATTCAAGTACATTTAAAATGTTAAAATTATTGATTATCACCAATAATACATGTCCGCTGTTGATACAAACATAGGAAAGTATTAAGAAGACAGTGGGAAAATTAAAAATTACAAAAATTAAACAATAACTTAATTTCAAAAATAATAAATTAACAGTAAAAGTGTTAAAAACACTGTTTATCTTTGGCACTCAAAAGAAAAAGAAACTTAGGCGCTGAATCACCAGCTTTGACCTCAGGCAGACATCCACTGCTGACAATTTTTTCCCCATAAATAGAACTGTTCAGCATCGAGGGTATTTTGTCGCAGTTGTGCTGCTGGCTGCTTTCTCACAGTAGATGGGTGCAGATGGGCTGCCTGCAGTTTGACTGTAGGGGAGAAGAAATGCCACGGAGGCAGCTGATGCGTGCGTCTATAGCCTGCATGTATTATTCAAAAGGCTGAGTTTTGAAAAGATGATGTGCCTGACTCACCCTGGTAGACGGACTTGCCGTTCCCAGGTCTCAGAGTCAGCTTTTTACCTCAACACTGCTCAATCAGCAAGAAGGAGGCTTTCATCTAAAGCACCAAGCTAATCTGAACTCAATCTGTTAAAAATCCACTCTGATAAAACATCTATCATTTAAAAAACATATGCAGTAAAATATTTGTATTAGTGTTATTTCTTTCTTGCTTTAGGTGGTGGAGAAGTGATACAGCTGAGTTTTTCAGTACAGACTGTACTCACACTGTGAACAGCTACAGTTCAGGGAGTATATGATAAAAAGGAAAGTTAATTGAATTAGCCTTGTCTGTAAAGTAAATTGAAAGTGACTGCCGCATTCGGTTTGATTCAGCTGATTATGCTTTTATCTGTAAACAATGTAAGCAGCAAACCCAAGGCTCTGTCAGCTGTACTAATGTTCTTTGCTCCAGAGCTGAAATGTGTTCTCCAATGCATAGCGTCACACTGAACCTCCTTATAATCAGTGACATCTCATAAAGTGGAAGCATTAGCTAGGCTGAAGGAACTTACAAGTCCACATTGCGACATGATTTCTGTTTAAATCTGGAAACAAACCCTAATAGAGTTGGTTTTTCATGAGCTTCTTTTATAAAGAAAATCTAAACAACTCGACTAAAACTGAGGATAAAACATATTAGGTGCTTGACGCCAGCATGCATCTGTGTGCTGGTTCATGGTGTTATGGAAAAGACGTCTCATCCAGATAAGGACTTAGTGCAAATTGCCACACCGAATGGGGCTGACAGGATAGCTCCTGTGACCCTCTACAGGATTAAATGTGTACAGTTGAACTAATGGAGAACAGCACAGCAAAAGCTGGACACACAATGTTGATCTGCAGAAATATCCCTCTGTAAAACTGCTTGTCACATTTGCAGAGGATTGCAAAAGTATTTACACCTCCCTTGAGCTTTTCTTCATTTCATTATATCACGAACGCAATCTTAAGATAATTTTCAAGGAGAAGTATTCATGTGAAAAACCAACATAAAATGTTGCAGTGTAATAAAAATGGAAGAAAGATGACTTTAATACAATTTTACAAATAAGCAACTAAAAACAATGCATTTTTAGCCCAATTTACTGTGATACATCAAGTGCCAATAAGGTATATGCATGCAGATTATATTTTGACAAGTTTGACAAAAAACTGTGTATTAGAAAAGTTGTGTCTACCTGAAACAATTTTAGATAATACTCTTCCATTGTGCAAAAAAAATAAAATAAAATAAAATGGTGTAAAACATTTTATTGTGGAAAAACAGAACTGGCATCTCATTTGGTTCTGGAGCTCTAAAAGGTGAGTTTTTGTGTAAACACGGGGGTGATACACATAAGTGAGCCATGCACAGAGCAATGTGACGGATGGACATATATTCCTTCATGTTTTATTCAGACCTTTATCAGCTGGTGCACCAGAGGTTGAACACAAATAACAACAGATCTAATGTCTTCAGCTGTTTGCTTTTTAACAGAAAGGTCTGCAGGGACGGGAAGCTTTTGGATCAGAAATTGAGTCAAATATTTATTGTGGCATCAAGTCGGTAGTAAGAGCAGCTATCGTGTTTAGGGCCGATTACGCTAAAAAAAAAGAAAAAGAAAAGAAAAACAATGACTTACAGGAGAATTTGAGGTGATAAGATTTCCATTAGGAGTGACCACAGTGGAGAAATTTAGAACTGGGTTAATCCAAGACTGAGGAGTTTTTAGGCAGAGTTAGATCCAGGACGGTTTGGACTTCTGCAGAAGACAAAAGGTGGAATTTATTAGCCACTGATGTTGAATGTGGAGCACCCACAAAATGCACCATAGTTGCAGTCAAGGAGAATGCAGTTAAGCCCAATATTATTTATATTGGTGGCAGATTTTGACGTCAAGTTATTTTGGCAGCCATCTCAAAATATAACATCATCATCATCATCATTATTGACATCACAGCATTCAAATGCTTCTTATAATTGCTGACCAGGTTTCTCCTTTTTCCACCAATAAACCTATCTTTGGCAAAGAGTTTAAATCTCTTTCAGATTTTAGTCAAATCTCTGGGTGAAAGCGTTCTCTGGACCTTTGTGGAAGCACAAGCCGTTCTTCCACTCTGTCACATTCAGCTAACAGAGCTTGCATTTCTAATCTGTACACAGATGTCAAACCCAGCTGCAACCAGAAGGTCACAGGACAGATGGAAGACAAAAGTCAGACAAGTCGGCTGATATGCTTGTAGAATGTTACACAAATCCCTAAAAGTCTCAGAAAATCCTGGGAAATGTCATTGTTCCCAAGACAGACTGAGAAATCTAATTCACCAAGCCAAAAGAAATTTCAGCTTTCATACACACCTTCTTAAGAGAGCTTACATGACAAAGGATAGAGTGAATGCAACTGAGGCGCACTTTCATTCAACTCCTAAAGCGAGCAGCCAACAACAAAAAAACAATTTTAAGCAATGTTATCTTTAGATAATGTTGATTTGAAAAACTGATTTTCAGTCTTGTCTTTCCACTATTTTTTTCATCTACAACGTTTTTGGTTAAATCAATTTTACCTTCTGATTTGATTCCTTATAAGTTCTCTATTTGATTATCACTGAGTTGGGAAATAAACGTTATAAATGCTTTAATTTGAAATAAGCACTACAGTGTATTTGATTCAACATAAATTAAAGGCGGGTTAAAAATAACAATTCCTCTGTCAAATGACAATTTTAACATGAAGTGCAACTTTTTTCACATCAGCAGTTTTTGTGCAGTCAAATTTGCATGTTTGCCTTTTGAAGGGTCTTTCAAGACTGCGGGTGTCTCCAGCTGTGGAAAACACCCTGCCGGATGATATTGTTATTTAATTTTTCCACTGTCATTTTACTCCTTCCAGCCTCAATATAAGAGCTAACCTATGAACCAACCTCACTCTGCTGAGGATAAAATGTTTAAAATCAAAAAGGTGCTTTCACAGAGCTCACAACCTATACATCAGGAGGTTTTGATAAAGTAGTGGTTCTCACTCTGCCCTGTTCTGTGTTACCAAACACATGTCTACTCGTCCGTTAGAGATGTTCCTTTAAAAAGCTCTTCTTTCATAATCAACAAAGATTTTCAGCAGCCACCCTCTGTTATATACGTTATATCATGATCCAAATCTGATGACAGTGTTTCTAATTTAGGGTTGCCTCAAGAATATTCTAAGAAGATACTTTAAATTCACCTGTTTTTCACTGTAAAAGAATGATATCTACCACTTTCAAGATTTATACATTCTCTAGATCTAAAACACAATGACATTGAGCACATAGAAGAGTAGAAATCTGCCTTCAAACTGGCCTCACTTTTGCCTTAGTTTAAATTTAAATCAGTCAAACTGTAAGAAACCTTCTGATAAGAAAGTGTCAGCTGCCAACCACTACACAGAGCACCTCCACAGCAACAAATTATCTAAACTACCTATCCAAAAGCTCATCATATTCCAAAGAGCATAACGTCCCAGAAACATTTGTTAGTAAAAGATTATATGTACTTATTTATAAGTGCATATATTTCTCCTCTTTTTGTTCTGTTTGTGCCATTAAAACACCACAAGTTACTTTGTTCTGATGGTTTGACGGGCCACAGAGAGAGAGTGCATGGAGAGTTTTCTGAGCTTTCTTGGAGTAAACAACTTCCTGAAGCAGACAGCTGCCGTTCAGAGAGCAGTCGACCAAGACGGTGAGCCAGACAGCTAATCAAGCTGATGGCCTTTATCAGGATTTATAAAAACCCATGGGTGCAGCAGCTACAAATGATAATTCTCTGCAAAAAGTGACCCATTTAAAGAGCAGCTTTATCAACAGCTGATACTAAGCAGACATGCCACTGTGGAACTAATCCCTGTTAAATCAGCAAAGTCAGTTCATTAGTGGAGTCAGAAGTGACTTTCTCTCCCTGTAGATTTATAATAAAGTTACTCTTTCTTGCTAAAACTCAGCGTTAGTCTTGTACTTCTATAACTGCTTTTCTCCAAAAGACGCGTTTTCCACTCCAGGTAAGTGTGTTACTTAACATCCTACTTCAACAAAGCATTTGTCAAATTATGCAGGAAGCTCCAAAAGCACTGAGTCACTGTGAATTTCAGGCCCCTGGAGTGAGAGCTAAAAGCCCCTTTTCTTAGATTACTGAACTTTGTACAATCACGGAGAGAGCCAGTCGAGTGTTTTCAAGCTGATTGTCTGATTATTAATGGACTTCATCTAACAAAAAAACCTTGTCCTCCTTGAGCCAAACATATTCTCTTGCCTGCCCCTCTCCTCCTTTTCCTCTTCTCCTCCTTTTCAGCCACTGCAGCCGCCCCCAATGCTCTGAACTCGGCACTGCCGCTAGATCAAGGGGAAAAAAAATCAGTGACCATCAATCATTTATGCAAATGAGAGGAGCAACTTTCTCTCAAGCTGCTCGGCCTGTTGAACATCAGACGACACAATTAAAACGGCTGAATGCAAATCATCTTCAGAGGGGCACTAAAAGAAAAGAGCCTTTCCTTTCAAGAGCGTGTCCACGGCAGCAGGCCTCGCAGAGCCTCCGGCCCATGAGGGCATTTTAATGATGAAAGTCAGGCATGGGGCTGTGGCAGTGGGAGACTTGCTTGGCAAGGTTGTTACCACGACAATTTGCAAAAACATCAAACTCATAACGATGTTCTAACATTGTATTTTAATTAGTTTCTGGTGCCATGGAGGATTAGGTCGTCATTCCCTTTTGGATGCTCATGCACGACGTCGCTGCTTTGGACTTCCTAACTGAGGCACTGCAGGTAAAACATGACTAATTTGGATAAGTGCCTTTTGGGATCTTGGTGTTTTATGTCTGGTAATTCTGTGTTTGACCTTTCTGCCTTTGCAGTACTTTGGGAATAAGATAAAATGCTTTTTGTAGGACTCTGGCTATAACTAAGTAATTAAAAATGGCTCCACTTGGCTTTAACCTTATTATTCCAGCCTTTCAGAAATACCTTCAAAAGTTCCTAAGCACTCCTCAAAGCCTGTGGCAAAAAGGGTTTTTTTCACAGCGAGGTGTATGAAAAAATTCTACAAACCCAGTGACATTTTGAAGCCTAAAAGTCATTCCTATTAGGATCAATGCTCCATTGCACACAGCCTTGTTCTGCCTTGAGAACAGCCTGTTTTCTTGCTGACTTGCACTCAGTAAGAGTAACGTGATGCACATGACAACGCATGCAAAACATGTTGGCTTTGCATAGACAAGGTTCCTGTGTTGTATTATGAATACATCACACAGACAACAGGAAGTATTTCTGGCCCACATTTCTCACAGTGGGAAGTGTTGCTGTCTTAAACAAAGGCAACTGCAAGCTTTTTCATTCGCAAAGATGTTTCATGAATCTGCTTCAATTTTAGTCCATGTTTACACAATCTATTTTTATTTTTGACTAAAACCTCAACTATTTTTATTTTTTTTATGAGCTGTTACTTTTACTTTAGCTGTAGTATTTTTGCCTACAGTGTGACTTTCAATCCGACTGATCAATGTTTTTAATTTTTGATGTCAGTGCTCTAATACAATAATAAGTTTTATCTATATTTGCCTTCTCTAAACACGTCGAACGGCTTAATTTCTGACTATGTGGCATCGCACAACATGAGAAGTAGTTTCATTTAGTATCAGGTGTTTCAAAGATGAACTGAGTATACGGATGACGACAGTTTAACTATCTAAAATAATTCAGAAAACAAAATGGAAAAAAATAGACAATACTACAGCTGTCTTTTCTCCTCTTCAGGTCAGGGAGGGATCTTTGAATTTATATTTGAGGACTGAGATGTCTATGAAAGAAGATTGACTCTCAGTTTGATAAACCATTGGGTTTTGACCACATAATACAGATCATTATACAGCAGAAAGTTTTTTGATTAACGATCAAGGTCTCAGAATTTCTATTCAAATTCTGCAAATTTTGCATAACTTAATCAAACCATGTTCCCTAAGAAGATGTTACAGGGTATAATACTCATCTGACACTGTTAATATTTGATCCTCATGTGCTAATGATTTGCATTAATTTAGTTTGGTTAGGGGTGCGTTGGCGCCATTATTAAAAGAGTCCACTAGGGGTGCTGTGGTGGCGCAGGTGCAAAGCACAACCCACATATGGAGGCTTTAGTCCTCGTGCCGGTGGTCGCAGGTTCAATTCCGGCCTGGCGACATTTGCCGCATGTCTTCTCCCTCTCTCAATCCCTAATTTCCTGTCAAGCTACTTTCAAATAAAG
>CAEGAE010098272.1:0-13837 GCA_903067095.1 Girardinus metallicus
TAGCTGGAGATGGGCACCAGCAACCCTCCCGACCCCATTAAGGGACGAAGGGTGAACAGAAAATGGATGGATGGATGGCAAAAGACTGTGAGCGCTAGACAAGCATGTTTGTTTTGGTTGTTTATACCCAGAATGCTCTAATTCCTGCTTTTGGAGCGGTGTCCCGTACGGTTGGTGTTCACATGTGCATTCAAACACCAGAGTTCGCTTCAACCAAACCGAGACCGAAGCTTTTAGGCGGACCAGAGTTTGGATTCTTGGTTCGCATCAGAGTTCATTCACACCTCCCCCAACAAACCAGACTTTCCAGGCAAATGAACTAACGTTTGATTGATGTGGACCAAACAGGGCAGGTGTCAATGCTCCTTTAATTAAAGTATAACAGTAATCAGGAACGTCAATGTCTAAATGATTGGAACAGTAAGGGGAGGGTTAAAAAGACCCCCGGACTAGCCTTACTTCTCACAGGTTTGTTATCAGGCCACATGCCAGAGCCACATGAAGGCTGATGTCTCTCCTGTGGGATGTTTTAAAGCCCTGAAATGCTCTCAACACCACTGATTGAGCGGCATCTGTTAGGGAGTGAAGAATCTTTTTTATGAGCCATTCATTATTTTATCTCTTGAGCACAAACCAAACTGTGTGATCCGTCCACAAAAAGCCACTCTTGGCGTTTATTATTTGGACTCCAGGGCACCGTCTCATCCCTCTGGTGACTTTGCGAGCTTTGGAGTCTCTCCGCAGCCTGACGGTTACAACGAAAGCTGCCTTGTCGCAAATCCCATCAGGATTCGCGTGGACAACCCAGCTCCAGTTCCTGAATTGCTAATGAACGGCAGTCGGTGAGCGGATTTTCCTGTGGGCTGTCAGCTGTCCGTCCCCGGGTAGACAGACTGAGGGAGAGCACCCAGAAAACCCCTTCAGCCCTCCCCTAAAAGTTCAACTTCACAGGCTGGGGTCCCAACTGTGAGCTGCTAATGATCCATATGATGGTGCAGGGCCAGCCATTGTTTGGGCTACATTACCCAGAGAGGGACAAACAATCGTTTGCAGTGTCACTTGATAATGGCCCAAAAAGCAAATCTCACAGACCTTCATTCTTCAAAAGGGTAATTAATTCGCTGCTGTGCTGGGATGCTTCGTCTCCTCCAGCTCCTCTCATGCTGCACCCACTATACTCTCCCAAAGATTTCCAATTGTTTTGCAGACAATGGTTTCAGAAGGCAGTAAAAGACCATTGATCTGAGGACTATTTGCAAATACCCGTCTCCATACAGAGAAATGCATCTTACTGTGTTACGTAAAGCAATTCCACATTTTAATGGGTGGACTATTGATGGTTGATGCCAAAAGAGTATGGTATTGATGCACTCGAAGACATCCACAATGAGGTCTAGGGGGGATAACACCAGCTCAGCACAATAAATAAAGGAAGGGGCATCAAACTGAGGGGGAGGGATTGCATACGGCTGCAGAGTCCTCATAAAAAAGTTACTGTAATGTGTGTCATGATTGAATTTTATGATCAATGCTGCGGTACATCTAAAAGTCCACGGCAGCAGAACTCCCAATAAGCTAGTCAGATCTATACTTCTCAGGCCGGACTACGTAGTAATTACAATGGCCGATTAGCTACACGGGCATTATTGGATGTAATTAGGTGTTGATTAAAATTGGAACATTACTTCCAACAGCTCAAATGAGAGTGATAATAGCAAGGCTAAAGATCAGACCTATGTCTTTGTTTATCTCTCTTATTTTTTTAAAGAAAAATTACAAGATTAGGAACAAAAATCTGCCGATCCCGCTCATTTCTGAATTACCAATCAATCCCACGCTCTGAGAGAAATGAATGATCTTTCGACAAAGCCGAGACAAGCGCAGGACAAGACAAATGTCTGTGCTTACATCAAATGTTCCCAGATACGAAACAATCCAACCACACCAATAAAGCAATCAATGCTAACTTAATCTTTGCAGCCTCAGCGGCACTTGCTTGCCATTTCTTAGCCCCAAAATGAAGAGGAAAAGAGAGCCTGAAAGGCATAAATAAATAAACTTCAAACCACTCGTGTTCTGCTGCTGCCACTAAGGATGGAGACACACAAACTACCTCTGCACATCGACAGGGTATGAAGCTCATTTTGGATTAAATAGGGGCTGCATTTGAGCGCGGAGGTGAATCGCAGACTACTTTCAAATTTGGTTTAAAGAGAAGGAAGGCAGACTGGGGATGAGTCATATCTGCCAGTCTGGCTGCCCAGACTCCTCCTGCTGGGGCCAACAGGGTGGGAAGAGTCCTTTTTCCTCCCTGCAGGGGGGAGGCAGAGACTGGCCTAGTCGAAAGGTGCTTTGGGGGGATAAGCTGGGCACTGTGTCTCAAATGGGGACACTCGAATGGGTAAAGCCTGCCTTAAAGAGAGCTGTGCCTTTTTCCTCCCACTGTGACTCTTCATACCTCCATCCAAGCAGAACTAAGGGTGCCGCTCGGCGAGATACAAAAGGGACAGAATAACTCTTTCATACTTTCACATCTCTGCATACCCTCGCTATGTACTGTAGAGCACAAAAAACACCCTCACACACACATACACTCCCAGGCACAAGACTGCACCCTTCTGGTCACACCGTGGGGCTACATCTGCACACCAAGTGGCTGGATTTTGTCCAGATGTAGCTATAATTTCACTAATGCTCGCTCAAATGTCAATGAGGTCCAGTGACAAAGGATTCTTAATCCCTCATATGAATCTAGCGCCCAGAGGCAGAGAAGAGGCGGAGTGTGTGGCAAATATAAGGGAGCTGCATGAGGGGGAATACATTACACCCGACTAGTCTCCGGCCTTAATGGGAGCGCTCGCTGAATTCAGCGGATATTTAAATCGGCGAGCAGAGTGAGGGGCGACGCGCCGGTGAGAAGGATGAGCGCGTCGAACTCTTGAACTTTCCTTTATTCAGCCGGCCCTGCGTGCAGACATCTTCTGCAAGTAAACACAGACGAGCGCAGCCCATCAGCCGAAGCCACTTAAAAGAGTCGGGAACACAAGAGCCGCCCCCCCATCTCTAAGTGAGATGATGTAGTTTCACTCTATTTGCCCAAATTATACTCTGCTGTCGCACAGGCTGTCTCATCCTGAGGAAGTGATGAATCAAAAGTGAAAGGCAGAAGAAAAAAAAGAAAAAGAAACTGCTACAATTGGATTTTTTCCTCCCTTCTTGTTGCCATTAAAACCTGAGGAAAGTCGAAACCTGTGCTGTGCGACAGTCTGTTCCACTGCAGGTCTGCTTCAGTGCCCATTGTTCTCTAAAATCCATTAAAAAAAGGAAAAAAGCTCGCAGAGCCATGCTGCTGCCTCCACAAACGTAATATACATCGGCCTGAGCAGCAGCAGACCCTTATTGTTTTCTCTCATTTCTTTTCCCACTAAAACATCTATCTCGTAGCCAGTTGTTGGTTTAATTGCTCAGTTTGTGTCAATACCTCTTTTCTCATTTTTATTATTGTAATCCTTCCACTCGGATCCACTCGTGTTTTGCCAATTTGATGTTCTCATCAGACACTAGAAAAACAAAAACGAGTGGCGACTTAATTTCTGCTTTAAAAAGCAAAATCGTAAGTAGAAACTTGTAGTAATAAAGACCTATTTTGAGATTCTGAAAAGCTTCATTTCTCAGTGTGAACTCTTAAAGTGAACGGTTCATTTCACAGATACTGAAGAACTTTAACGTCATCATCATCATCACAGCAAATGTTTCCAACATGTTTGTTCTAAGCGCTTCAGGTCGAGTTTTGTGATCAAGAGTCTGAAGTAGCTAGTGATTAAATAAAAACAAAAGTCTTCACTGCAATTATTTGATGTGGTTTCACTTTTTATTGCAAAATCTCAAAAATATGTGGAAATTATTTAGCAACACCATGAGTAATTAAAATATTCTCAAAGTTCTTAATTACCCCTTATTTCAAACAAGGGTTGGCTCACTGGTTTCACTTATAAATAATAATGATAGTTCTCCTTTTTTTTGAAGACTTTTGTTTTTAGACAAACAAAAAAATCAAACTCTACATTAAAAGCTGCAGTAAGTAAATGTCACTACGTTTTAACCGCATAATATAAGAATGATATTGTGGTAAAAAACTAAAAAGTCTCCTTGTGGTCCAACCGCCGTCTGCAGAAAGTAAGTTGTTTCTCCATCAACAGCATAGCTTAAGTGTAAATACTTTAAGTTTAAATGGATTTGAAACAGACTACATTTTGTAGTAGATGTACCCTCCTTTAGTAATCTATTATTAGCACTAAAATAGATCCAAATTAGTTGAGAATTATATTAGTGCTTCCTTTATTTAGAAAACTTATCATCGCATTGGTTCCTAATGAGAATTTGCCTCTCCCAATATGGCTAATGTAACTTTTTCACAGAGCGATGAAGCTAATGTGGAATCTGTAGAGTTTTATGGTTTGACATTAGTGGCCAAAAGCTGGTAGGGATAAATGTTTTTGACATGGGAGCAAATGCAACTTTTTTTTTTTTTGTAAAAACAAATAAAGAGAAAAAGAAATAATGATATAGTAGGTGTAAGAAACGGCGCCTCCTCCAGGACTATTTTTTTAATGTTTAGTAGTAATTTGATGTTTTATTATTTTAAATACCTAACCAAATTATCTTAATGGCCCATTTTTTTAAATTATTTTTTTAAACGCTTGTTTTTCTTGCTGAAATCTGATTACCAATCGGACTGAGTTAAATCCAGAGTATCACTTCAGGAAAACGGTTTCATTAAAGCATTTCTGCAAGTGACATTCAGTGATTTTTCTTTTTGCTTAATTTCTTTTGAACATAAAACGCCTTCCTGCTCACCCTGGTCTGAAAATCTGGCAGACAGACACTCACTCACACACACGCACACACACACAGAGGGACTATTGTTTCCCTCCAGCAGTGGCCCTCATCAGAAGGGACAGCTCCTGCAGTTTCGGCACCAATAATTACTTGACTTCATGTCATCATCAAATCCCTTTAATAATGGGAACAATTCAGAGATTGCCTGGTGTAATCAAATTAGCCCGAGTCTTTTTTGGATTTTCAATTATCTCCAGTCGGCGGAGCACTTTATCCGGGGCGCTGGCTCCGGCTCTGACTCGGAGCTCTGCTTGCTGCACCGGGGCTGACAGCAGCAGCCTCGCAATTACAATGAGGCCAGGCTAATGTGATGACAAGATCGCCTGCCCGCCTTACTTAGCCTTTCATTTGCGCTGGGTCTCCTCGGCGTCCCGGGCCTTATCATCCAGTCCATGTACCTGCTCTGCAGCTGCAGCCCCTGAACACTCGGAGGCTTCTGTTTACCTGCTCTTTATGTGGAGGGGCGAGCGGCATTAAAGCCTTTACTCTCCTACAGTCCCTACAGAAAAAACAGGTCTGCAGAATCATCTCATTCAGAGAGCTCCTCCAATGTACAGCGTACAAATACAGCCTTTTACTGTTCACTACCTGCTTTGAAGCAAAGTCAAGTCTTTGACACTGGGAGCCACCACAGGGGCAAACACAACCAATGAGGAAGGTGGAGACTCTGCTTCTATAGCAAGCAGAAATATGGCAGCTGTGTCAGCTCTTCTTTCATGTTGGAGAGGGGGGGGGGGTAACAAAGAGAAATCTGAGCATCCATACGCTGCCTATGCTGCTGCGTTTATCGTTGCTCCTCCCAACATGATCAGTCCCATGATCATCGGAGTAAAAGCTCGTTCAGGCGGTGTTTACACTTTTCTTTTTCTCAGGACACCGGAGTATAAAACAGCTCCCACGCTATAATTACAGCTATTTCGCCTAATGAGGTTTTTGGAAGGCAGGAAAACAAAGAAATTAGGTCTGGGAAAATGGCATTAGAATATTTTATTTTTCTGTGTAATGCATTGTCATACGAGAGAACACAGAAAACGGCTTGAATGGCTCCATTTGGGAAGATTTATTTACCTCTCAATAATTGGGCTGACATTTTGTTTTTAGTAGTAGAGCTGCGCGGTATCATGCTGGAAACCTGTTTTTAAGTAAATGTGTCTTTTTATGGCGTAAACATTCACATCCAGCCTTTGCTTATTTTGTTTAATTCAGGGTTGCAACACAGTGTTACGTAAAAAAAAAAAAAATAAGTGTAGGATGTAAAAAATTATTTTAGAAAATGATGTAAGTATGTCATTGAAAATTATTCTTGATGCAAATTCCAAAATATCAGCATAAAACTTTAAATATTCAGCAAAAATATTTATTACATGGAAAGTATATAAATAAACAAGTGTTCATTAAACTGCACTTAGCATGAGTGAATAATTTGAATCAGGTATTTTAAAAGATGACCGTCATCTTCCCAGTTTGTTAAATGGCAATATTAAGTCTGCAGCACAGCTAGCTCATACAGGAAGTTGGAAAAGCAGGTAATTAAAAAAATTCTGGGATTGTTAGTGATTTATTTACAGATTTTTGTGATGTGTGATGTTTAAATAACTTAAAATGGCAGCACTTGTGATACTTTTTTCCACTAGCACTACACAAAGCACTTTCTTTGCACATCTTATTTCTAGATCTGACATTAAGTCCATAAACAAATTCCGAAAATTCTAATCTGTGTGCTTTTTTTCCCCCTTTAACAGTTATTGAAAGAATAACGATTTGTGGAAAACTTCAGTCTACGTAGTTTTTCCAGCCAACTCTTCCTCCTCCTTTCTGTTGTTCTTCTTTCTCTTTAAATAAAAATCCATAAAACCAAGCAGAATCAAGTCAGAGTGAATAATTTTAAATTATCACGTGGATTTAGTCTCATGAGACAAAAAAAAAAAAAATCAGGTTTTCTTTTGATCAAGTGGCAGAGAAGTTCAGGGATATGACTTAATTTGTCTTCCTTGACATGAACATCCAGCAATGCGCCAGAATCTGTTGAAATAAAAGGAAAAAATGTCACTGATGTAACAGTTGACAATATCTCTAGACCTAGTTAAACTTTAAAACCATGCTAAGGGGAAAAGTTTTAACTCAAATTATCTCCTACCTGTTCAACTCAAAATAATAATAATTAGATTAGAAAATTCCATCTGGTAATTTGTCCAGACGAGCAACAGTGTGTGTTATATAAAACTGTCTCCAGTCTCCATTCCTGGTGCTAAATACTCCCACCTGAACAGATTTTGATTGTCTTAATTAAGAGAAGAAACCGACTGCAGCAGCACTTTCTGAGCACTCTGAAATCAAGCCAATTAGCTCCCGTTCACACAAAGTCATGTTTGATGTGACCTTCGACCCGCTCACTGATTTGTCATTAGCTGTTAAACTAAGGTGCTAAAAGAAAAAGATAAAACCCTCCACATCTCAGAGGCTTAGCGAGCTGCTTACTGCTATCATGAAGAGACCAGTTTTGTTTTTATTGTTCAAATGTTCCTTTAAATCTATAAACCTTGTTTATCATCATCTTGTCTGATCAGTTAAAGGCTGAAGGAGAGGGTAATGTTAACGCACAACACTGTACAGCTAAAGCGTGCCGAATAAGTCATTAAGTAAAAAGGTAGAAAAATAAGAGGGTAGGTAAGACCCTGAAACTAAATCTTAGCTGCAACCAGCTGTTGTACAAGCTAACGTACAGCAGCTTGTAAGTAACAGCCTCCTGTAACAGGAAGTAAAAAAAAAAAAATTGAAGGCTAACCGTTAAATACAAGATCATCAATTTCTTTTTTTGGTACTTTCAAGATAAAATTAAAATATTAGGAGCTTTTTCCACATGGAGACAAGCTAATGTTACGAGGACTGGCTTCTTAGCTGAAGCACAGCTAGCTGCGAGAATAAATTAGACAAATGACAATCATCCACATTTACGGTAAGCTAATTAGCTAGAAGGTGAACAGAGTTCATAAAAGCATCATTTGAGACTTTTACTGAAGAAAAAAAATTAATCAAAACGGGCGCAAATCTTAAGTTTTCACGTACAGAACAGCTAATGCTAGCACTGCAACACAGCTAGCTAGCTGCATCACGAAATTAAACTGAAAATTGTCAAATTTAAACAGCATTTGTTAACACAAATTAAATAATCTCTAATAGCATCCTGCAGGGCTGTTTTAGAAGATATTTGCGCCTCCTCAATTCTCAGCGTTTCTGATTGCCTTCATGCTAACATCACAACTAGGTGCTACGGGGGACGCTAGCTCAGGCAAAAGTCACTGTATTAAAATTTGTGGGATCGTTATTCTTTAATTTTGCCGTGTGGGAACTGAAAGGCAGTTATAGCTCTAAAATTTGTTCATCTACGTTTAAATAAATATTTGTGATAATGAAATATAAGTAATAGATGGATTAGGAAATACAGGTAATGTTTTTGTAGTTCGTATTGTGCTTGACATGTTAGTTTAATATAAGCTAATATTACTCGAGGTTCCTCCAGCTAACAATATCTGCTCAAGGGGACTTCCTGCGTGAGTTTTTTCCTTTTACCGTTCAAGCAAAATCTACCCACTGCCCCTTTAAGAAAGTTGTTTTCCATTCGTCCATCCAGACGTCTGATTGAAACCAGAATGACAGTTTGCTGAGCAGTCTGCAGGCAGCGATCGACTGGTGATAACTGTCAAATCTGACGCATTTACTGACATCAGTAGTATGCCGCATAGTCCTGGCTGAAAAAGTAAAAAAATCGCTGGATCCGGCCAAAAAATGACTATCAGGAAAGAAATGGTGGATTTCTTGGGACCAATTTGGTGCTCTAATGAGACTTTCTGGTAGCAGAGCAGTCTAAGTGGGACTGAGTCAAAGTAAACTACAGCGTGTGATCATTCATGGTAATAAAGGAACATGTCACCCAGTGCAACAGTCTGCCTCACTGATGTGGTTTTAATAGTTTTTGGACAATAATGGAGCTCTGTGGAAAAGAAGAATAAGATACATTAAACACAGAGTGTATGGACTTCCAAACAGCCGAGCCTCTGGGACCCCATTGTGTTTGTTACGATTATTATTATTATTATGAATGCTATAATATTTAATATTATCACGGGTCCAAGCAGAGAAGAAGCAGAAGGCCTATTGTTTTGTTCAGATAGTTTTTCGTCTTTATTTTACTTCCCTCAAAGGGTTTGTTCAGCAAAATAGGAGCGCTGAGAGAGCCGAATCTTCTCCGAGGACAACAGTTTACGTTGCAATTTTTACAGAAGTGATCCCGGTCCACAGTAAAACTTAATGGGTTCTTTTTGCACATGCTTCAACACTTATGCCGAATCTATCTCATTACCACAGTCCTCAGTCAAAGCCCTTGCATCGATGGAGATCCTATGGCTGGAAAACATGAATCTTCGTTAGCTGCAAGGTCTACCTCACCTACACAAAACTTAAAATGTGCATTATTTTTAATAAATGAGTACAGTTTGTGTGTTCATACTTAATATGGATTCAAGATGAATCCATAAATCTATTAACTCTTTCTCCACTTGACCTCATGAGAACCTTTTTCTAAAAGAGAGTTCTGCAACAATCATAGTTAAAATGATTGTATTCATAATTGTATGAATGTATTCAAGGAGACTGAAGAATATTTTAGAAAATATAATAAAATTAAAAGGATTATTTTAAAAAGTGTTCAATTTTATACAACCACTTCCTTTCCATTTGCTTGAGAAAAATATAGTGTTTGTTACTTTACAGTGGTGTAAAACAAACAACATAAAATCTCTACATGCCATCTGTTGAGCACGGTAGTGGAAGAGTGATGCTGTGGGCCGGTTCCTCTAAGGCCCTAGAAACCTTCTGGAACTGCTACGGCAACTAACAACGTTTAAAAAAAAAAAAAATCTGGTGGTCTCTGCCAGAAAACTGAAACAAAAACGCCTCTCTGAATGATTCAGCCTTGTGAAATGTTCGAGGAAAAGACGAAGGGATGCATTTCTGGTAAAAGAAGGGCATAACAGCAGGGAGAAAATATTTTTGCTTTTGATTTTTCTAAAATTTCTACGTCAATAAGCCTGATGAGTAAGAAAATCAACCTCCAGGTTAATGCACCCTCCTGTAAAAACGTGAATATTTTGCAGCTTCACCTCTGAAAGTTTAGTTTTTCAGCCACTAAACCAGATTAACACAACGATCACATTCACATGATGCGCAGTGCGAGTTCAATGCAAACTGATTAATTTAAAAAACTTAATGGTTGATTCACTAAAAGGAAAACATAAACAAGGTCCAGTTTTATCAGATTTTACCTGAAAAGTTCATTTATGGTGACTTCTTTCAGTCACATCATAACTAAAACATTTTCTGAATGTTTTAAATGGTGAAATTTGGTGTCTAGATGTAAATCCAGTTAATTTCATTAGGGGTTCTGCAGGGCTGAACACTTGGGCCTCTGATAATCCTAAAATAATCCATTCCTTCAACTGAATTCGTACGAATAATAATAAAAATACTGGATTATTTCTTAGGGGTATCAGATTAAAGACAGAAGAAATTTGAAACCAAAGAATATATTTCGAAGCTTGTGGCTGTAACATGACCAGATGTGGAGAATTTGTGCTCTATAAAGTAAACGGTATTTCCTTTCTCCATCACCCTTCAAACATGCCTTCTTGTCACCTTCAGGATGCTAACAGGTAGCCTTCTTGCTCTAAATCCTTCCTGTCTGGAGGTTTGAAGCAGCTGTTTAAAGGCTCTGCCCCACACAGAAATAACAGGATCAAACATTTCCATAATTTAAACATTACATTTTAATCACGCTGCTTTGTGAGAGGACAAGTGGCTAAGTACAGTCATTTCCCTGTTTGCTGAAAATGTGCCTCCTCTCTTTTTACTCATTGACGGTTTCACTGAAGTGATTATTCAACCATGATTTTTTTCCTCTTGAATATTCTCTATTTGAATATTATTCCATAATCACCAAAACATGTTGCTGCTTGTCTGTGTTTACATCACTGATTTGCATTCAAATCATATTTCCTGCTCCTCTCCCAGCATACTCAAGTGCAGACGTTCCAGAGGTAGCTGGGAAAAAAGGTTGTGTTTGCCAAATATACTGTAGGAATAAATAAACACTTTATCAAGCCATGGAAGGGAGGAAAACCTGTATCATGGGGAGGAGCAGGACTGAAAAAAGGAGGGAAAAGACTCCATTGTCCTCTTTGGAACAAGCAGTGTGAGAAGTGATAATTAACCGGTAATTAATTTGGTGGTCTTTATCTCAGAGCAATGTGTGCTCTGCACAAGATTAGGAGAGCTTTTTAATAAGCGGCATACAGTTTGATTCTGCTTATTTCCGCCTGCAACAAATAAACCGGTGTTTGTTTATTCCAGACAGGCAGCTGGCAGAGAGCGGCGGAGACGTTCACAGCCAGGATTTCCCAGTTTATTCTCATCCTGCTGGTTCTGGAAAACCTCTTTGTCCCGAACGCCGCACATCCAGAGAAACACCAACTGCGGATTTCTCCTTCGTCTCCTGGAGCTTCCCGCTTACAGCACAGAAACTTCTTTAGTTTTCCTCTTAAAACTGATTTTTGTGTTTTAGCCCTGAACTTTGCAGTGAGGTAAGACAAACACTTCAGAATGAAAAAGAAATAATAATAGCCTCATTTTTAAAGAAAAACATTAAAAAAATGTAGCAATAAAAACCTACCCAAACTAAACTAAAATATAAAACATAAAATACAATATCTAACAAGCTGTAGAAATCATTGTAGGAAAACATACATTTTGGTTTGTTATTTCTGGAAGACTAAACTCCCACCAGCTGAAGGCTGGTTTAGTATATTCTGCTTAAATAAAACTTTGTTTACTTCTGAATTTGCATTGCAAAACTTTCCCAGTTTTTTAAATACTAATAACTGTTTCAACAATTTTTAATTCACTCTTCCACATTTGTTATTTTAACAGGAACCACAATTTTTCAGTCGTAGTGATCAGATTTCCTCCTGACATGAATCTTTTCTGAATCCCGCTCTAAACGCTTCCGGACGTTTTTCCGGTACGACATCAGACATTCCCAAAAACATGGAAATAGTTGCCTTTGTTTCTCACAGACAGCCTACACATCCCAACGGTTTTATTTTTTGTACCGTTAATAAAAAATACATAAAGCAAAGCAACTCGGGAAGTTATTTTGGCAGATATCAATAATTGATTTATTGTTTATTTAAATACAGCCGTGTTAATAGAATGAATCTTTGTGGGCTGAACCAAATATATTTAGCTTTTAATTCACTTGTAATTTCCAAATTCAGCTTTATTTATAGTTTATTAGCTGTTTAAGTCGTTTATTGTGATGATCCTTATGGCTGTGGACACAGAGGGATGAAATGAAGCAGGAAGGGTCACGTTTGTTTTTTTACATGTTTGTGTATCAGTTTGTCCGAACAACGTGGCTTTTTAATTGGGTGAATAAGTGTCGGTGTGACCCGTATATCTACATGTCAACAGCTGAGTAATTTCCTGCAGAAAATTTCCTGTTTATGTTCATTATTAATATGGAGGCAAGATAAACACCAGAGGATGTGAGATAATCTTCTGAGGAGCATCGTTTCCTTTTTCTGAATGCAATCAGCACGATGTGTATCATGATGAATTATTAAAAATAAATCTTACTCAAGCATGGGAATAAAGACAATCGCAAATGTTTCATCGCATCACAATAATAATAATAATAAAAAAAAAGGCTCTACATGTTTTGTTTGAGAGGAAGATCAAACCAAGAGCACTGCTGCCATCTACTGGGCAAAATAAGACAGCAGGATCAGAGCAGCGGAGTTACACAACATCCTCAACTGGACAAATCTGTCCAGAAAGGAACAACCACAAGAGTCAGCTGCTTTTAGGATCTTATGTGAAGTGAAGCAGAAAGTATAAAATTTTCACTACATTGCACTAAAAAAATGATCTAATTGATTCTAAACATCTAAAACGATTCTGATGCAAACCAGCAGTACTGCATGCGTCCAGCAGATGTCCCTGTGCAGACAGAAATGCAGCTCGGTGCATCCCCTCTGTCCTCATCCGACCCCGCTCCAAAGCTGCAGCCCCCCCACCTCTCAGAGCGCCTGCACCCATCAGCCGCTCCACCCGGAGTTAAACCCACTAAAACGCTCAGCTGCTTTAAATTTACCCCGCACACGCTCAGAGGAGGCGGGCCCAGCGAGGAGCCGTGTCCGAAATGTCACACAAACCCACAGCACTTCCTCCTGGACGTCCTTCGCAGGATGACCTAAATCAATTGTCAGCCCACGCGACAGGGTGAGTGAGCCCCCTACTGGAGCTTGACCTTAACGCTCCTGTCTGCTGCTGAAAAGGCCCGGTGACAGAAACAGCAAAAAAAAAAAAGAAAAAAAAAGAAAAAAGATTGAATTAGACTGCTCACAAACACAGCCAGGCTGTGAATAATGAATAGGAGATGAACGCGGCTCTAAACAATGGCGGCCCCGGCGGCCGGCGTGCAGCTGTTGCGGTGGCTCCCAGCAAGCGGCTCCGCTCCTGGGCAGTCCGCGCCTTTACAGCCCGGACTACAGAGGCCACACCTGCTGTCCCCACGGCCGCCGCGGGCGCCACGGCACCTACGCCACAAAGCCAATAAAAGAAATATGAGCAGCATGTAGCAGGAGGGCAAACACACACACACACACACACACACACACACACACTGAGCGCCTCCACTGCCTCTATGAAGAATGAGGATATACGAGCACACAAAACCCAACTCTATTTGTCTCCGCCCCCCCCCCCCCCCCCCCCCCCCCCCCCCCCCCCCCCCCCCCCCCCCCCCCCCCCCCCCCCCCCACCCCCCCAAAAAAAAAAAAAATTTTTTATATAAAAATAAAAAAAAAAAAAACCACACCGGGGG
>CAEGAE010098286.1:0-49364 GCA_903067095.1 Girardinus metallicus
GACTGCCAGGCTGATGTGGATCTTCTTGGAATCATCTGCTCTGAGTTTTCTGTCAGACACAGAAGACGAGGTCAGATGTAGGCAACAACTTTTGCTCAGATTCTGTGCTCACGTCGTGTCACAGAAAATTCAGGTGTCATTAAAAGGAGAGGAACCGGCAGAGTGGATGACAGACCAGAGAAAAAATAACTAGAACTAGAAGAAAAGGTAAGTAAGGCCGAGAGTCGATGTGGGCATATAGAAGAACTCCACTACCTGTCTGTGATGAAGAGCAAAACGGCGATGACCAGAGTGGTGAGAGAGATGCCACAGCCGATGTAGGAAATGTAGGACAGGATCACCTCATCTTCAGGGGAGAACTCTGCAAACACCTGTGGAGAATTGACAGCATTGCTTCACAATCTGGTGTTATTGCCAATATCATAACAAAATAAAAAAAATGAAATTGTCTTTACAAAGTGTGTACATAAAGCACTATAAAACTAGAATGTCTTTTATGTTTTATCCTACTGTGAAGATAAAAAAAAGGCTGTTGACTGTTGTCAATAAGTGTCACTTGGTAAGTAATGAAACTTTTAATGCAAAGTTGCATTAAAACTTACATTAAAAGTGTCAACTGTTCATTAAAAGTGTTATTATTTACCAAATGATGCTTCATGACAACAGTCATAAACATTCATGAAGGCTCCTTCAAGTTCATAACAGATGTTACGTCATGCAATAAATTCAAACATGTGCACCCAAGGCTATGAAAATAATCTGAGTGAAGTTGTGTGTTACTCCTGAAAGCAGACTTGTTAACCACAGTACATGTATGTAAACTTCTGACCTCAATGTTTCAACATTCTGCTGCTGTCATAGAAAGACAAGGTGAAGTGTAAACTAAAAGCTGGTCCTACCATCAGCACACCAAAGTATGTGAGATGATCACAGGAACAGGTGATGTCATTCTGATTCCACTTTGTCTCACAGCCTGAAGTACTGAAGTCTGAGAGAGAGAAGTTTGTATTGTTCTTTAGATTTCTGTTATGTTTCTGTGTATCAAAGAAGTATTACTTTGGATACTCACATTTCTCTGTGGTGTTCAGGAACACACACTGAGGTTTGAGGGTTTTCTATAGCGACAACAACATTCCTTGTTTTATCATCTAATCAGTGAATTCTATCCACCGGTGACGACATAAAACAGACTTCACGGTTTTACAGAAAACTAAAACTAGAATCATGGTTATACGGACGCTTGGTTCGGTGTTTATGGTGATTCTGACTCGGTCCTGAAGTCCTGAAACGCTCCTGCCACCGACACTCAGGCCAACAAGCTGACGATCATACAGTTTATCTGCCAAACAAAACACACTCCGCTGAATTCAACGTTTTTCAAGTTAGAGAATTAAAAACATTTGTTTTGGAATGACGTTCATTTACTGTAGTGTCTCAATTTAGCAGTTATTCACACAAACAGTAGCACAATATCCTTAATTACACTGATACGGCAACATAATAATGAAGTGTATGACTAAATCTACTTTTTAATTATGCAATGTAACATCAAGATGTAATGTTGTTACGTTCTGGTTTACCCTTCCTCTTAGAAATGTCCTGTTTAACAGCAAACACTTCATTTCAGCTGATTTACATTTGCCATATTCATTCATTTATGAAACGAAGGTGAAAAGTTAAAGAATCACTCTGAGTTACAAAATCTAACCTTCTTCCTGTCTGAGCATCGTTTACAATAACCGACCTGTGGCCAACATAAACTAAAAGAGCCTGTCTCTGGTTTTTGTTTTTTACTAAGTTATACACATTGTTCAGTCTGATAAGTTTGAGTAACAATCCCAATGTATAACCAGTAATATTATTTTAACTATGGCATTCTGACATCTAGGTTGAATCTTTAAAAAAAAAAAAAAAAAAATGTAAACCTTTCAAAAACACGCATTATCCGTAGCAAGACTGTGATCTTCTACAACAGTCACAAAACTGAACTAGAGAGTTAAACCAGGATACGGCTGATCAAAGTGAGCAGAGTGATGGAAACAGAGTGAGGCATCACTGACCTCACTAGGTAACTGGATCACTCAGAACACAATAGTATTATTCTGCCTAGCATTGAGCTCACTTGGAAGGTGAACTCTCACTTTGCTGTTTGGAACATCTGACTCTATCATTACCTACAAAGGAGCCAGAAAGAGAAAGAACAGAACAGAGGAAGATAAAGACATTGCAGTCGGTAAAAAATAAATAAATAACTAGAAATGCAAGCAGTTATCAATGGGTTCCAAGCCTCAGGAGCGCCGCCAGGAATTTTGGGTCTCATGACAACAAATAAAATTGTCCTCCTGCACCCCCCACCCTCCACCACCCCCACACAGCTGCGTTCACCATGTCTTGAGTCTGTCTGACCCAACAGAAGCTTTCCATGACCAACTTTAAGGTCTTGCAACTTTCTTGCTTTCTTTGGTCTAATACTGATACCAGCACAATATTTACTGCTGGTGACGTATGGATACAGAGGTCTGCATACAGTTGGCAATTCACTATTTGAAGCAAAACTAAAATCAGACTAAAAATCTGCTAAGGGCCAAATCTTAGTCTCTATTTTCTTATTGGGAAAAAATTACATATTGAAAATAAATTCAAAATGTAATTTTACCACCATTCAAAAACATGTAACCGGCTGTCACCTGTTTGTCACTGGCTGAAATTTGAAGACCTTTAAAGTCATCAGTGGGTCTGTGCAGTAAGGCCACCATGTTGTCCTGGTATAAGGCTGTTGAATTAGCTGACTCAGTTTCCTCCAGAGCTTTCTGTAGGACTCCGAGGCCTCTTGTGGAAAAGCAAAGACAACTAAGTTGACCAACCAGATCAACACCTTGCAATTAATACACAAATTGAGATGATCTGTATGATTAAAAAAAAGACTTGATATTCACTTGACAATGTCGTCATGGGGAACGTTATGCAGTAGCAACATGAAGGTTTCCAAGCAGCAGCTTGCATGATCAGCGTCGTTCTGTTCTGCAGATTTAATTCATACATATTATAAATGAGAAAATGGAAAACGGAACATAATCTTCCTTCTAGTACCTGCCGATGTTTACATACCTGGATCAGAAGGCATTTTGCAATTTAAATTGTCTAAAGCTTTACAGCAACCTGGAGATGGGGAATGGTTTTTGGCTGCACTGCCATTTGTTTCCACATTGTGATGAAACGTGAAAGACAAGATCAGCCAGTAGAGAGTCCAACCCCTCATTCTGTGAAACAGACAGAAAACATTCAGTGCAACAATGTAAACAAATAAAAGAAAAATAATATCAGAAAATAAGGCTTAAAACCATCATGCTGTGTGTAATTATTCTATGTAATGAGATTTACACAGTGAACTGAGTTAATAAAATAAGGAAACTTTTGAATCCTCCCCAACTCATTGGCATGACTTTAATTTAGCCTTTATTAAGGCTGTTAACAATCAAACACAGTGAGGTAAACTTGAGTTCACTTTCAATCCGGCCCATTAAAACAACATAGAATTTACTTAAAATTTAAGCTGCTGTTGGAAGCTTGACCTATTTCTGGGATGAGCAAGGTCACCAGTGTTTCATTAGCCAAACAATACCACTCTGGTCAACACAATCATTCTCTAAATATAAAATGTTTAAAAATCTTAAATTTTATAGTTAAACCTGAACCAGAATTACCAAACACAAGATGAAAATTTAATAAAACAAGTGTTTTTTTTTTTTTTTTTTTATGAAATCTTTCTTTTCGGTGAAGTAGTTTGAGCTCCTACACAAATTTTATTTCTGTGCACCTTGTTAAATAAACCTCAGGTTCTGCTTTGGTCTGACTTCAAAGCAACCAGCTAAAATAAGAAATGTGAGGAAAATCATGTCCTACCTGCAGTAATGCGTCTGCTCGATTACGAGGTGTGGCTGATTCATGTGAGGTGAAGGTACAACTGGATAAACCACTGACGTGACAGCAGGAGAAAAACTAACTTTCACTGGAAGCCAGTTGAAAATAACATGTAAATGAGATTCCAGAGAAAATAATTCAGAACAGATCTGTGTCTGTTCTGAATTATTGCAATAAATTAAAATGTGCGTGTAAAGATAATTGTTTGCACAAAAGCCCATCTTCTGATACTACAGTGTTGACAGCTTTGCACATTTAACCTCATTACTTTGATCAGCTTTTAGTTGGTCTATTTAAATTGTGTGCTGGTAATGAGTGAAGATGCTAAAAGGTTTGAGGTTTATGAATGCTTTTAACTTTATGTTCACTTTCTGTCTGGCTCACACTAACCAATTTGGTGTTAGAAACTTTTGCCAGCACAAGTGCAGCTCTGAAGACAGAATCATCAGTTCATTACAAACTTTGAGAAATCCAAAGCTCAGAAAGAAAAACTTCAATCCAAAATCTAAATATACAACTTCCAACCCAGGGTTTTTATGGGTTTAAAATGCAAACTGCTGTAATACTTCTTAAAAGCACAGACTTATATCGATTTCCAGAGTCTTTTTTTTTGAACAAATGGGAGGAAAACTCACTTGAAGAGGGGTGAGTGATCACTTAAATGAGATTTGCAGTGAGAACAAAGCTGGGACTGTGCTTCTACCAATAGGGTGATTTGTTTTTTTCAAATAGCATGAAAGCAAAACTAACCTGTAGCTGTTTGTTTGTTATTGTTTTTAGTTTTTATTCTTTCTTTACTTGTCTGCGCGTCATGCTGGTCCAGCAGAGTTTACTGAGAATGCTTTAGTTAGTGAATGGATTCAAAGCAGTCTCTCTGAACTCAGCTGGATGAACGGCCGGTGTCGGTACAGATCCTACAAATAACCGAGAAAAAATTAATAACGACAACAGATTTTAGTCGAAACCTGCACACACAGAAGACTGCCAGGATCTTGGGCTGTTTTATCTAGGCTTTCATCTAGGTTTGTAGTTTTGTTCATTTGGTATCTGTGGGTTGCCTTTGTTCTCTTCTGTTTTCAGCCTTGTTTCTGGTTTACTTTAGGTCAGTCTGGTTCTTGTGTTTATTCTCTATTGCTTCTCCAGCTTCCCTGTCACTGTTACTTCTTCTTGCTTCCTGGTGTTATTTCTCTCCCTCAGCCTGCCTTCTCCTTTACCCCCACAGCTGCACCTTGTTTTCTAATTAACAACATTATTCCATTGTTTAAACTCCCAGTATTTAACCACCCTTCATCATTCACTCCTCGTTTCTCCCGTTTTCTCCCATTACCGCATGTATACTAGTCCCTGTTTGATTCCGCTCTTGCTCTGTGTTGTTCTATTTTTTTGGTCTTTGTTTAATAATTTTGTTATTAACATTTCTCTATCTACTCACCGCCTTGGACAAATGAGCATGTCCTTATTAAATGTGAAGTATAGCAGATCATAAAGCAAGGCGACAGAAAAATTGCAGGGAATCTAAATATGTTTATGAAAAACCAAACTGTACACTCATTTTGGAGACAGAGGAATGTAGGAATGCAGATGATGAGGGGGTAAGAGAAGCCCCACTGCATCCTGATTCCTATCTAATTTGACTCCATAATCAAACTTTAGTCATGGATCCACTTTCAAAACAGCAGTTATTTATACTCCTGCTGGTGAGCTGTAGCTATTTAGAACGACTATTCAAATAAAATAATCCTTATGAGCCAACTTAAATCGTAAATCACAGTCCACACAACATTTCAAGGTTTTATCATCACCACATCGCTCTACTCAGGTTCACCAGGGTGATGTGTACCACTTACTAACATGTGAAATATAATCAGCTGTGGAGTAATCAGGCTGATTGCTCCACAGCTGATTAACATGTCTGATATCAGGGGGGAAACATGTGAAACTAAATAAAAAAAAACCCTAATAATATGGAGCTGATGAAAGTAAAACAATTTCAAAATCAAGCAATAATCATTGATCCACATATTTACTCAAAACTATTAAAGAACAAGACATCACATATTGTGTTCAAACAAAAAAACTAGAGACTTAAAATTGGAAAATGTGAAGGAGTAAACAAGCAGGAGTCACAGGAATCATTGCAAATATGTTTTATTTGTTTGTTTTTTTATCTAAAACCAAAAAAATATATTTACAAAAACTGAATGGTGAGGTAAAAGCGCATCTTGACTGCAAAATAAAACATAACTGACACACAAAGGTATACATTATGGCTGATCAGACCAGGGATAACTAAGCATGAATCAATTACTAGATAAAAAAAAAAGGAACACAGTACAGACAAATGTATTGATAAACTAAACACATAAAAATGGAAAACAATGTTAAACTAAATACCAAATGCTAGAGTAACAGTATAAAATACAAGTTCTGCTTGTACAGAAGGAGCTGGTGGTGCAGACCAATTATCACCTCCAGGTATTTAGGTCTTCTAAGTCCTGGTCACCATCATTTGACTAAACAAACTACTGATAACAGATACAAAAATTAGTCATAATCATAAAATAAAGATGAGAAATAAGTTGATAAAAAATATTTATAATACACTTCAATACAATAAATTAAAATATGATTGAAAATCCCATTTATTTTATAAACTTTATCACCAAGTGGAACTCATCATATAGATTATTTCCAAACATGATGTTTGTAAGCCTTTATGATGAAAATATGACATTTAAAATTAGAATATTACATTAGGTCAATAAAAAATCTTTTTAAATACAGAAATGTGAGCATAATGAAAAGTATGTTTAATAGCTGCTTAAAGGTTGATGTTTTCAAATAGGTACTTTTAATGTGACAAAAGTACTTTTTGTGATCCATATTATAATTGATTGAATATGACTGTGAACTAAATGAGCAATTTAAAAATTAGAACAAGTGTAAAAACACTTAATTCCAAATTAAAGAGCCTTATTATATTTGTATTAAGGAATGCTATAAAAAAAAAAAAAAAACAAACAAACAAAAAAAAAACAATGCATTAGGGGAGGGTCACCAGGGTTGGTCATGGGTTTGGCCATCAGAGAATATGAATGAGAAGAGTAGAAAGAAACACTTTGACTTCAGACAATTACTATTTTAATCAGAGTCACAGCACTCTCACATGTACCTAACACATTTGACAATCTAAGAACACATTCACAGTGAGCTGACTGAACCACGAAATCATTCAGTGGAATATGAATATCATCCTTATGCTGTATTTTCTGTCTCAATCTACAAAATAACTTTAAAAGGGGATAGAAGGTATAAAAACAGGCAACAGTAAGGATGAAGAAATAAATAACTTTAAATTATTTTGTAAACTATACATTATTCAACTGATCATATCACAATAATATATAAATCGTCCAGACAGTTGGTTGACTTCAGGTTCTAGTTGTATGCGTTTCAGAGCTTGTGTCTTTGGTTTTTTTTAGAGACAGGACAAAATAAATGAAGATGAAGAAACCTGCAAAACAGAAAGAAAATGTCAGTGAATAATACTGGAGCTCTGACAATCTATTTGTTTTTGCACCAGTTGCTACAACACAACAGAACACATTCAGTCACGTTGTAACGACCTCTCCTGACCTTGCAGAGGGTTTAGGATGCAGAAGACGTAGAGTGCAGGAGTGGTCAGGTTACCAAACGAGAAGAAGATCACCCCCCAGGGGAGGCCCAGCAGAACCAGAAGCAACAGCAGGGTGACAATTTCTCGCTTGGCGTTTTTAAGGGCGCTCCAGCCGTGCTGATTCACCAAATATGAAGGGAAACACATGGAGAAAATTACGGTTGGTCCAAAAACAAAGTCATCAAGACATTATTACTTGCTCTATCAGGCTACATTTGCACAAAACCGCTGTTTAGAAATAGTGTGTATTTTTGGATGATTGTTGAAAAGTTGTTATCTGGCAGTGCATAAACGGCACAGTCAAGCATTCTGCACATGTGCACCTGTGGAGTTCTTCACGCCTCTGTGAGGGATGGAACAGAAGCGACTGTAAACGGGGCTTTGGTTTAATTCATTTTATTCCATAGAAATCTCAGGAAAATGTTATCTCAGAGCAGTTTAATTAAACTTACACATGCCCGATTGAAATGTAATTTAATGTAACTAAAATAAAAGACCAGCAGTGATATAGTCAGGAGATGAGTGCAACTGACCAAACAGAGTAAATCAAGGCTCAAGGGAACTTGCGGGAAGGTGAAAACAAAATTGGCTGATCATTTATAGACAGTTAAAGACAAGTCCAAAGAGAATCTTTTACTACCATCTGTGTAGCCCTAAAGACAGTCTTTTTCTAAACCACTTTGATGGTGGCTAAAACTATGGCACAAAGAATGTCTGGCCAACTTCAGGTCATAGAAGCCTATGTCCTCCATGTTTAAGGTCTCCCCAACGCATCTGGGCCTTTACAAAACTTGTTGACAGTAAAGTGTCTGTGTTAGAGCAGGAACACAACTAAATCATGCAGGACTTTGGTTCTTAAGGAATAGACTTGGCCACTCCAGCTAAACATCCATCCATCCATTCATCCATCCTTTTTCTGTACACCCTTGTCCCTAGTGTGGTCTAGAGGGCTGCAGGTGTCTTTCGCCAGTTTTGGGCAAGAGACGGGGTCACCCTGGACAGGTCGCCAGTCTGTCGCAGGGCAACACAGAGACAGACAGGATACACAACCATGCACACGCCCTCACACCAATTAACCATGTTTTTGGACTGGGGAGGAAACCAGAGTACCCGGAGAGAACCCACGCATGCACAGGGAGAACATGCAAACTCCATGCAGAAAGACCCCGGGCCGGGATTCGAACCCAGGACCTTCTTGCTGCAAGGCAACAGTTCTCCAGCTAACATAAGAAACATAATAACTAAGAAAGACTAGACACAGGAATTAAAATGAACTAGAATCACTAAGAAAGGACTGAACCAAAGTAAAACAGAGACACGGCTGATCTAATCAAAGAAAAGGAAACTAAGGGACACAGTCAAAAATCAACTCAAACTACCCAAGATCCTTTACAAACACATAATTTCACATTTACATTCCTGTTGACTGTAGTTATCAAACAGTGCATTAAACTCAGATTATTAGTTCAAATTAGTTCAAAAAGTTTTATATCCAAAGAACTCCAACAGATTGCAAAGAGTCAGTGACTTGCAGCATTCATGCCTCCTGGACGTTGAGACAGTAGACAATTGCTTGTGTTGTGCCATTGATTTTACATCCATCCCTCATACTGAGCATGCAGCAAGCGAAGGTGGAGAGGAGGCTTTAATGGTAGCCGCTATGTTCTTGTTAACAAATCAATAACAAGGCTAGAGAAGAAGGTGACAAACCTTATGATTATCTTATAATAACAATTACCTCTTTGCTATCGTGGGAGTCCACAAACCATTTCACTGTGATTCCAAACATTATTAGATTGAACAGGAACATCAAACTGAACAGTCCAACTGTGGTCCCCATCTTCACTTTGTCTTCAGTTATGTAGCATCTATATGTATAAGAAAGGGAAAGGCAACCATTTTTGTCACATAATAGAAAAAACCCCAGGAAGAAATAAACTCTTATATGCAGTGGTTAAGCTTTAACATTCACATTTACACAGAATCCAAAGTATATTTAAAATAGCTCATAATTTAAACTTAAATAATTATCAGTGTTGTGCACAATAAACTTTTTTGACAGTTTTTTTCTTTACACTGCTGTTCCGTTTGGGTTGGACAGGTCCATAGAGGTACGACCATATGTGTCTTTGTTTATGATCACCACCACTGACACAATGACTGCTGGAAGACCTGCAACACAACTGATGCGTTAGCTTAAGGCTGCAGACATTAACTTTCAAATTGAGACAATACGACTCACCCCATCCCACCACACTGAGTTTCAGCAGGTATCGCCTCACATAGACATTGAAGACTTTGACCAAGATAAGGTAGAGGTGGAAGCCCTCCAAGGCCATCCAGGTGAAAGAGGCCAGCAGGGAATAGTGAAGAAGAAGAGCCACATAGAGACAAAGCTCAGTGGAGGACGACGCTGCCACCGCCTGGCTGGAGAGGAAGTGAATGTTGAGGAGGATCAGAGCGAAAGCCAGGCTTATGTGGATCTTCTTGGAATCATCTGCTCTGAGTTTTCTGTCAGACACAGAAGAGGAGAACAGATTTAGGTGACAACTTTTAGCAGATTGTATTCTCATGTTTCAAAAATCACATAGTGTAACATGAATGGACGTGTGTATGACTGAACTTAAGGGAAGGAGGCGCTTGCAATATGGTTAAAACTAAAAGGAACTGAACATGCTAGGAATGATAGTTGCAAATAGGAAAACAAAGAAAAACTTAGAAATATTAGAGGGAGATGCTTTAGATTAAGGAAAACTGAAATTGTCATTTGAGTAATGGGAAAACTCCAAATCTCTGAAATAACAATTTACCTGTTGACCGTGAACATTAAAACTGTGACGACCAGAGCAAGCAGAGAGATACCACAGCCGATGTAGGTGATGTAGGACAGGATCTCAGCGTCTCTAGGGGAGATGCCTCCATATGAGACACTTCCATTAGATATAATTGTATGAGACACCTGTGGTGAAGATGAAATCATGTTTCTGTTCAACCTTCTTATTGTGATATGTACATAGCCATCTATTATCTCATTACAATATCTTGCTAATCAGGAAATAGAACAGAATAGAAATAGTTACTCCACTTTTAGAGTATTTTAAGTATGAGAGAATTCCAGAAGTTCAAGCCTTTCTGCTCGTAACCAACTGTATCTTGTTCCAGTTGTTTCTCGTCAGAAAAATTTTCCGGCATCTCACATGAACCTTGTCAAGCCAGGCGACATTCTGGCATTATTAATATATTTAACTATTTTTTTTTTCCTCAAGGTGATTTAAAGTTACCATAAGCGTGGTTTGAACCTAAAATCACCTCTAAACACTGTTCCTTTGCTGTAACAGGTATCAACTGAGGAGATTTGTACAGTGTATGTTTGTCATGATGTACTCTCCTCATATTTTTAGCTGGCAGAGGACAGCCCTCACAGATATGTAATAACAGAAAGGTTTGTCCTACCAAAAGCACGCCAAAGTATGTGAGATGGTCACAGGAACAGGTGACATGACTCTGATTACGATCCCACAGGGTAACACAGCCATCCACACTAAAATCTGGTAAATCAGAGATAGAACAGTTTTGCAACAGACTGTAGCTGCATTTCCAATGACCTTGTGCTAATTGAAATTATGAAATCATATGTCATTTTAATTGCCTTATTTAAATCAAACACTCCATTTGGATAATTGTGTTTTTTTTTTTGACATTATCAGATTGCCGACCAAGATTTGCACACATTTGTAACGGCCATGCAGCTCATGACACATGTTCATCAGCACGTAAGAACTCTGTTAGAAAGTCTATCTGTGTCCTATCCAACAAATAAGGATCTTTTATGTTGCTGTGCAAGATTTATGTAACTTTTGATGCTTACTTTGTGTTGTAGTATTTAAGAACACACACTCTGGCCTCAGGGTTTCCTAAAATACAAAAATAAATTGTTCAGTAGAGGTTAATATCAGATGATATTTTCATGTATCTTTACTAAAACACATCACCCACATTCTGAAACAACAAGTTGGGGATCTGGGTTTTGTTAGTCTGTTTCTTGTTCCAGCAGTCATCCACCAGAAGTCCTCCTAGAATGCTGTCACACACCTGCAGCTTACCTACCGTCATCAAGAGGAGCTTAAGGAGTCTGAACCCAGCCCTTCAGTACTGTGACAAGTTAACACCACAGTAACCCCTTCTGAGTTCTGCTCTGAGTTTTCCCAGTGTAATTTCTTACCTCTTTTTGTGCCTTTAAAAGTTACCCCATCAACAAACTGGATCAACTCCTCCATGACTCTCCAGCTCTCAGTGATCATCTCCAAGGTCTCAGTGAAGACCTGGATTTCTACCTTGGCTGTTTTCTCAAAGACCCCTCTTTCCTTCATCAACCCCTGTGAAACCTGGTCGCCGTTCCACATATTCATTGCTCTGAGGTTCCAATCTCACAACCTCTGACCTCAATCTCACTTGTTTTCTGAACCACCTCTGCTCAGATCACTCCACCTGGATTGCCTCTCCCTGGTGGACCATCATCAACCTTACAGTAAGCTCAGACCTCTTCATCATTTCCCTGTTTGTCTCTCTAAACTCACCTTCTCCTCTCCCCTTCCACCGTTCCCAATTCCCTCTCATCCAGAAACACTCTAGAACAAGATTTATTTATTTTTTTGCAAATAATTTAAAGCAAAAAAAATTTTTTTTGACTAACAGTCTCTGTCTCCAATGTTGGCATGTGGGTCAGGCAGCTTTCAAAAACAGACAAGTTTTCGAAAGCTGCCTTTAAGAACAACAGTTTTATTGTTCAACACAATAAAATTGTTACATTTATGCTTGTCCTAAAAGTTATGGTTATGTTGACTCGTTCCTGAAGTCCTGAAATGCTCTTGTCACGCACGCTGAGGCCAACCAGCCGACGATCATACAGTTCATCTGAGCGCTCCAAAGCTGCCTACAAAAGAAAATGCAGTCAGCATGTCTGAAAGCTGCAAATTAGCCAACATTGTACTATTAAATTTAGATATTAGCTACACGTTTCAAATCCAAGGGTTATTTTATTAAGTTTTAGTTTGCTCATTGTGGGGGTCTTTCTGCATGGAGTTTGCATGTTCTCCCTGTGCATGTGTGGTTCTCTCCTGGTACTCCGGCTTCCTCCCACAGTCCAAAAACATGACTGTCACTTTAATTGGTCTCTCTAAATTCTCCTTATGTGTGGGGGTGTGTGTGTGTGTGTATGACTGTTGGTCCCATCTGTCTCTGTGTTGCCCTGCGATACGTTTTAATACAGATTTACAGTTTGTGTTCAGGGAACACAGAGATGTCCACCAAACAGTGACTAACGGTAAATGTTTAATATCTATACTAAATTTTATATTCACTGACAAAATAAGTGTTCAGTAAGCATGAAAAAAACTTATTTAAAGATCTTAATGCATTGTATGTGTACACCTAAATAATATTAATAATAAATACTTAAACACTGGTGTGTGGGTTAAAGTGACCACACCAAATCACCTGGCATTACCAGCTGAATCATTTCTAACCTTTTGTTAATTTTGTTAACTAAAAAAATGAGTCAACAAAATTAAGCTATGCCATTATCTATGAAATGTACACACCATCTACAGTGAACATTTCTAAAAGATTTATGTTAGCTTAAACTGTTTCGATCTCTTGGAAATCACAAATCTAGCACAAGTATGAGAGTTTTATCAGGGTAACGCTGTTCAAAGAAGACCTGATTTGTAATTCAACAGTTAAAAACCAAAGTATTTAGATCCTAAATGTCATAGCATTCTCTGACCTCTTTAGGAAGCTGAATCATGGCGAACACAATTATATTTTTCTCGCCAGGATTCAACTCTTTAGGCAGGCGAGCGTGCACCAAACTGTTTGGCATGATTGCACCGGACGTCACCTGGAGTAGATCACAGCCAGACATAGGGATAGAAAGACTGAAGAAGATCCAGAAAAACCATAGTTCAACATTATCTGCTCATGAATAAGTACAACATTAAGTGTTACCTCATTGTCATTGGCAGAAATCTTAAGACCACTGAATGAACTGGAGGGCTTTTGTAGGAAAGCCAAAATATTTTCCTCATGGATGAGTGTCTCTTTAGTCACCTCTGTTTGCTCCAAAACTTTATCCATCATTTGAATTGTTCTCATGGAAAAACAAAAGGAAACACAGAGTAAAACACCCAGTTGTCAAAGAAAGGGACAGAATATCTGTGTAAGGTGAAATATATATATATAAATATTTACTTCACAACTTCATCATGGTTAGGTCGATTCTTCAAATTCTTGATGGAATTTTTTACGTAACATGAGGCAGTATCTTTAGAAAACCTTTCTACAGAGTAAAGTGACATATTATTACATAAAGAGCTACAGAACGTGATCAATGCAACTTTCAGTTGCACAACTTTCAAGACACAAATGACTTCCAGTTATCATTAAACTCATTAAGCTTTTTGGTAGCATCATTGTTTCTTATACTGCTACATTGGAGACAGAAACATTGGCAGAAACTAAGCTTCATATACAGTGGCTTGCAAAGCTATTAATACCCCTTGAACTTTTCCATATTTTGTCACATTATAACCACAAACATAAATATATTTTATTGTAACTTAATGTAAAATTCCAATGCAAAGTGGTATATTGTATGTAACTGAATTAGAAAGAAAATTAAGCATGACTCAAAACATTTTTTTTATAAATGAAAAACTGGAATTTCTGTGTGCAAAAGTATTCAGCCCCCCTGGGTCGATACTTTGTTAAAAGACCTTTTGCTGATCATTCATTGTAACACGTGAATATATTTTGTTTTAAACCATTCCATTGTAGGCCTGGCTGTGTTTTAATTCAATTCTAAAATACTTTATTGATCCCAAATAGAAGTTAAATAATTAGAAGCTGAACCTCTGCTCTATATTTAAGGCTGTAGACGCCAACAGGTTTTCTTCCCACATTTCCCCGTTTTTTTCTCCATCCATCTTCCCATCAACTCTGACCATCTTCTCCCTGCAGAAGAGAAGCACCCCAGAGCATGATGCTGCTACCACCATGTTCAGAGTGATGTGCAGTGTTAGTTTTCTGCCACTCAGTGTTCTGCATTTTGATCAAAAAATTCCATTTTGTTCTGGTCTGACCAAAGTTCCTTCTTCCACGTTTGCTGTGTCCAACATGGCTCCTGGCAAACTGCAAACAGGACGTCTGATGGTTTTCTTTTAACAGTTCCATTTTTCTTGCCACTCCTCCTCCATAAAGACCACATTTGTGCAGTGCATGACCGTTCTGTGGACACATTTCCCACCTGAGGTGTGGATCTCTGCATGTGGTCCAGAGTCACCATGAGCCTGTTCGCTGTATCTCTGATCAGAGCTCTCCTTGGTCAGCCTGGAAGCTTAGGTGTTCGGCCTCGTCTTGGTATCTTTACAGTTGGGTCATACTCTTTCCATTTCCTGATGATGGATTGAATGGTGAGATGTTCAAAGCCTGAGAGATCTTCTAATAGCCAAAGCCAACTTTTTACACTTCTCCACAGCTTTCTCTGACTGTCTGCTGTGTCCCTTGGACTTCATGATGCTGTTCCCCAATATTCTCTGGACCTCTGAGGTGTCGCATCAGCTGGATTTATACTGAGATTAGATTACACATTGTTGCACTCAGAGAAAAGGGGGCTGAATATTTTTGTGCATTATAGTTTTCAGTTTGTTTGTAAAAAAAAAAAAAAAAAAAAAAAAAGTTTGCATCATATCTAATTTTCTTTCTACTTCACAAATGGTTTACCGTGTGTGGTATTTCAATGATATATATTTATATTTGTGGTTGTCATGTGACAATATGGAAAAGATGAAAGTATATGAATACTTTTGCAAGCCATTGTATATGTTTTTCAACAGCGTTTACCTTAGGTACAGTAGATCGCTCTGCACTGAAATTCATTACTCACTTGAAGTTTGACACCTATTTAGGCAACAAAGCTGTGGCAGTACTTCATTTATGCAGCCTGACAAGACAGTTCCATTGCATTCCACTGAATCACAAAGGGGGAATCCTGAAGGTTTGCCTATAAATTAAATACAACAAAAACATACATTACAATAACATAAATACATTTTTTTTTTTTTTATATCTCACTAGAATACCATTAATAGAACTTTAATTCCTATTTAGGTTTCACACAACATGACAAATAAAAGATGACAATGTAGTGTCTGCTATTTCAATTTTTAAATGTTACAACCAACAATGCCACCTGGGATCTTATCCCCAGAATTATTCAGTTTCTAATATCTACAAAAAGGCTACGCCAAGTCAGGACAACAAAGATAGGAGGATTATAATGTCTTAAAATTAATGGTTTATTTTCTCCAATGTTTAAAATAGGCCTACAACAGTAGAATACATGCATAAAAAGCAACTTACAAACTTCACAGAATACACACTATGTATATTGCACATCAGCTCTTCAGCAGCAAGTTCTGTTTTCAAACACAATTAATAACTGAGCAAAGAAGCAAATACAAAAAACAAAAAAACCACTGCAAACCAAATAAACAAACAAAAAAACATACACAGCAAATGAACAAACAAAATAACAAAACAAATCATGCAAGCAATTAAATTAAACCTAGATGCTAAAGAAAAACTACAAACTCATAAGCAAGCTCTGATTCTTACTCTACACAAAACCCCAAAATATGTGGAACATTTCTTCACTGACTTTAATGAGCTGTAATGCATTGATTATGACTGCTAAATAAGTCATGGATGTGGAAGATTTCAGCATCCATGTTGTCAAGCTCAAAGACAGAAGGGTGAAAAAGCTTTGTGAAATTCTTAAAAGCTCTGGTCTCACTCAACATGTTAAACAAGCAACACACAATTGAGAACACACTCTGGATTTGATTATCAGAAAGCACAATCTCAGTTTACTCGCTTAACAGAACGGCTCCTATTGCAAAATATTCTTTCTCAGAAACAGCAGAAACATTTAACCAAATCTACTCTTCCACCTTGCCTTAATGCTTTAAACTTGTAGATTTGGTAGATAATTTCCATTCTAAAATTTCAGATATCAGTGATTTCTTTGTTCCCATAGAGGTGAAGGTCATGTCTGGTAGAAACAAGACTCTATGGAGATATGTGCAAATAGTTAGATCTGTCAGAAACCTTTGCTGTAGGGCTGAATGTAAATGGCACAAAACTCAACTTGATGTTTATTAGGAGATCTACAAAAACCGCAAAATGATTACTCATTGCTAAAACATACCAGAGAAAAGTTCTTTGTGGGAATCATAAACAAAAACCTTAACGACATTCAAGCTTTGACAGACTCACAAACCCTCCTGTGACTGTACCACCTGCACTGCAATCTAACGTGGCTTGCAATGAATTGCCCAACTTCTTTGAAGAGAAAATAAAAAAAATAGAGTTTATCTGCACATCCATTCCAAATCCAATATCAATGCTATGTCCAAACATAACAAATATAGAAAAATGACTCAATTTGAACTACTCAAGTATGAAAGCTTAGAAGAAGTAATAATTTAAGCTGTTCTTCCTGCTGTATTGACATCAATCCATGACTTTCCTCAAGGAAGTCTTACCTTCCATTGCAAATAATCTGATCCGAACAGCGAACTCATCGCTTTCATCAGGTGTTTTCCCCCAGGCTTTAAAAACATCTGTTATCAAACATGTTAACTGCTGTTAGAGACAGCTTGTAAAGACAAAAATCTGTATGTTTTTGGATTTAGTCATTATGGGAAACATGTTAAACCACATTTGATAACCACTGATTAAAAAAGAAAAATCTGGACAAATCACTGCTCCAGAATTACAGGCCGATCTCCAACCTCCCATTCATCAGCAAAATTATTGAAAAAGCTCTTTAAACAGTGAAATAACTCTCTAACTAAAACTGCTTTGATGTCTTTCAGTCTGGTTTTCATGCTCATCGCACTACTGAGACTGGCCAAGTCAAAGTGTCCAGTGACATTCATATAATCCCAGACTGAGGAAGAGCCACAGTTCTGTTTCTGTTTACATCAGAGCAGCTTTTGACACTGTTGACCATGATATATTACTAAAACGACGGGAGAGTTAGGTAGGACTCTGTGGTCCAGTGCTCATTTGGCTCAAGTCTTACAAAAAGAACAGGGATATTTTTGTTTCAGTACCCCACTGAAACACATGTTTCAGTGAAACACATGGGGTACTGAAACATGTGTTTCAGTACCCCACATGTGACAGGAGTCACATGTGGGGTACTCCAAGGTTTAAACTTAGGACCCCTGATTTTGGGTGCCCTCATCTGCTGGTTTTAGTCCAGTGGGTTTTCTTAAGTCCAGAGTTGACACAGATATCTACCATAAAATTTCAGAGCATGCAGTACTGCCTTCTGCTGTATGGATGCTGATTTTATTTTCCAGCAGGACTTGGCACCTTCCCACACTACCAAAGGTACCAAAGCTCAATCAATGAGCTGTGTTTGATTGACCAACCTACCTGACCTGAACCATAGAGAAAATCTATGGGGATTTTTATTTTCTGTAAGCAATAATAATCAAAGCTGCCAGGAAAAAAAGCTTGAACTGAACCACTGTATTTGTAATGAATCTCTACAACATGAGTTTCCCTTTCTGAAATGTGTGACAATAAAACATTGAAATTTTTATGTGTACTTGCATGCACTATATAGTGCCAGTCAAAGATTGGGACATACCTTTTGTTTGTGTTGTGCGTTTATCACATATTTTATGTTTTAATGCACAAATTTTACAACTCTTGGTTTGTTCACTCAGTGAAAGCATGGGTTGAAGGATTATCCACCACAGGCCCCAGCACTTCATCCTGTAAACAGAGACAGTTTGTACAGAAAAAAAATCTCTGCATGTTTTTGGATATGGTCATTAGTAGAAACATGTTAAACCACCTTATCTGCAAATAGAATAACAAGCTACATCACCAAACCAAACATGAAACTGTAGAATATATGCAGAGCTTTAAATAGATTTCATAATATATTTATAATATATTATTTAAATTGAACCTGAGTCTAAAGTTTAACCATTTGGATCAACTATTGTTCTTGGTTACATATTATTTAACATAGACACTATAGTGTTTTCATTAGTTGTTTTTCTTGGAGTTTATTCATATTACTCTTTGACTAACAATATACACAAATATGACACCAATTAATATCACTTTCGATGGCATTTCCTTCAACAAAGCTGCTATTTAAATACACTGAAATAAAGATGAACTATCTAGATTTTTTTTTTGCAAACCAAGCAACAAGAACAAGCAGGAAAACTAACACAAAGAGAAACTCATGGATATTCATACTGTGGGGATGGTGAAAGTTTGGACACAATGCTGTCACTTACAGAACATGAAGTGTTGCACCAGAGAGATGGAGAGAGCAAGAGTTAGAGCAGAGGTTGGGCTAGACTTTTTAGTTTTCCATCATTTTGAGTGACGGTGTCAAAAAATCTATTTTTACCTGTCAATTTTTAAAAATAATAATGTTGGACATCCAATGTTGAAGTATTCGAACTGAATACAAGGGCTTTTGTCACTATCCACACTGCGCTAACCCTGCTCCAAGCACCAGGAAGAGGAGGAGTTTCAGGAAGGAAACTCTGTGATCATGGAGAGTTTAAAACCAAAGACACAACACCTGGCCTTTCCAGGATGCACATTGTGCTTTCTAAGCCCAATTCTCTATTCTCCTACAGGCGGCGAGAAGGTCCTCTCCTGAAACTCCAAGAGCATTGGATTGGAAAATTAAGTTGACGTTATTGCATTGATTGAACAAAGGAATAAACCTTGATCCTGGTTTGTTCAGAATTCTGCAGAAGGAATGTTGCAGGTTCCCCAAGACTGCCGTCAACAACAGTCGCTGGCTGCCTTTGGCATTCCCTTCCTCTCCCATTGTAACAAGAAGTCAGCTGTAACATGGTTCTATTTCTATATGCTGCCATATCCAGGACTCTGAGATAGATGGCCCACATATAGGATTTTGCAACGTCTCTTTAACCTCTGCTCAGTCCAAGTTTCCTGCATAATGAACCACATCCCGTCTTCTTTTAGTTTTTTAAGCTGTTTTCCAACAATCTCCTATTCTGCCACATATTCTGGTGATTTTAAGAACATAAGTTACATCTGTATGAAAATGAGTAAAAGAAAGGAAGAAGTAGCAAAGGACACACTTTAACAATAATGCCAAAATGACGCCGTAAACTTGGACTGAGCAGAGGTTAAAGAGATGTTGCAGAATCCTATATGTGGGCCAACTATCAGAGTCCTGGCATTAGACAAAATGAAAGTTTGTCTAAGAAAGCTTGCAAAGTTTCAGGTTGATAAGTCAATGATGATCCTGTTTTATAGATCATATGTTGAATCCATGTTGACTTTTTCTCTCCTCGTTGTTTTGAAAATCTTAGTATTAGGTCAAAAAATGCCTTTAGCAGAGTGATACATACTAGTAACCAGATTTTAGGAGTTGAACAATGCCCATGATTTGTAACTGTTCAGTAAACAAATCATCAGGAAAACTAAAGCCATCCATGCTGTCAGTTCTCACCCTTTACATGCCGAGTTCCAGTTTCTGTCTTCTGACCTCTGGCTCGGACTACAAGTACCCTTTTGTTCCTACACCAATTTCTCTTTTTAGTGCAGGACCAGGTAGAGGGACTCCTACCTGATTGTTAGTGTTCGTAGCGACTGTCGGTCAACAATGAAATACAAAAAAAAACAAAAATACTACATTTTAAAGAAAAAAAAAATCTAATTTAAAAAATAAATATAGAGATGGTGCAAATGCCTGTTAGAAGAGTGGCGCGTCCAGCAGGGATTTAAAGAATGACAACGTGTCAGAGAGTCCTTTGAGTGGGAATGTGGACGTTTATTCTAAATAGTAGAATCGTGTGCAGAAATTGTACATTTACAGAATAGAGATGATTTCTGTCCAGAAAGGCGCATTCACAAAGCGGGCGGCTCGATGAAGGATGGCTGCAGCTGGACCGGTACCGGTACCACGGCTCCTTCTTTGCGTTTTGCTCGGAGCTCCAGGATGATCACTCCAGGTAATTTAAACTCTAATAAACAATCCTCAACATTTCCCAGCAGATCAATCTGATCTCTGATCAATCCTCCCTCTGAATCCTTCCATTGGCCATGTTCTCCATCAGAGCCAAAGCGCTGCGCCACAATTATGTTGTGCCGCGTAACTGTGGCAGCTACTTATGTACGTGTGATTGTCTACACACCTTGATCACCTTAAAATAATCAAAGCTGTTTGGAGTTAATCTGCTGACCAACCCTGTTTTCTTTTTTCAGTGAGAATGAATTTACCCCATAGATGCATTTCATGCGCTTCGGCTCACAGACCAAAGCGTTACGTCTTTATGAGACAAAAACTGAGGAAAGGTTCTATTTACATTCGAGTGAAGTTTTCACGTCCTTTTACTGTTATTTCCTTCATTTTGTCTGCGTGTTATGTTATTGTCTGAGGATAAATGCGGTTCAGTTTCATCGTTTACGTTTAAACAGTAAGATATTAAAACCATTAAAAAAAACCATTGGGTTTGATGCTTCTTGGTCTAAATAACCGAGTGTTGTTAGATTTCAGTGTATTTAGGTGAATTTTGACGCTTTGTAGTTTGATATTGTCCACAGAAAAAGTTTGCGTGGCTGCCGCACATTTTCACGCCAGCGAAAAAGTGGACGTATATTTACGCAAAATTTGACGCAAAGTAAATTTGGACACATGCCGACTTGTGCGTAAAATATGTCGCCGCACATTTTTTGTGCGCATGCGCGCTTTGTGCATGAGGCCCCTGATGATTTTATAACTCCATCAAAGCTTTGCTCTCATTACAATGTTGTGGAAAAAACTGTTAAACAACTTTTTTCCAGTAATTTTGCAGCTTACTAATTCTGGTAACATTGTGTCTTTGTTCTGCTCCTATTATGAATGTATTGTCATAATTTCAAAAAACGATATCTTAATCAGGCCCTACAGTCCTTCGTACAGGATCATGTGTGAAAGTGTCGCTTGTTTTTTCTCTCTTTGTTTTGCAAACCTTCATCTGACAAACAGACAAAAAGGCTGGTAAATTTATACGATGCCCTGCATTTGGCTGGAAATACATGACCAATAATTTTGTCCCCGCTTAGTTAAAGTAAGCAATAGTACTACTCAATTCCGATGCTGCCATCAAACTGATGAAATATTGTTGTTGTACATATAAAGTATCATAACCTACCTTCGCATGTTGCCGAGTTCTTGTAGCGAGTCTGTCTGGGAAAAGAACAGATGATGTGACAGAAACCTCCAGGTGCCTCCTGAGCTTTGAAAGCTGAAGCTGACAGAACGGTTGTGTGACAGCAGGAGGAAAAAAAATAATGAGGAAAGTCTGAGTTCAAAAGTTTTATTTACATATTGTATGAGAAAAAAGGAGGAACATTTGCCTTTGATTTTCATGGAGTCATAAAACCTTAGCTGACCATCTTCAAATGAATGAAACTGTAGCGACAGCTCACACTTTGTTCACAATGTCAAAAAAGCAATGCACGAATAGGCATGCTTAGTCTGGTTTGAAAGAGTGGTAGTGTCAGGATGACATTTAGGGCAGCTGAACCAGACAATCATCACTTGCAAGTTGTCATATTAAATTACTGAATTAACAGGATTGTCTGTATTGATATGAAAAATCCTCAGACTGTGATTAATTTTCCCATCAGCTGAGCTTAAAATGATGAAAAGCTACTTGACCTGTTTTATAAATTAAAATAATCTGAGTGGAGCAGATTTCTCCAATCAGATCATTATAACCTCTTTGTGGAAAGAGGTTAAAACGAATGGTGATGTACACATGAATGTGTTGAGTTCCCAGAATTAAAGACAGAACAAATTTCTGATAGGTTCTATACCAACTAATAATCTTTAACCAATTCTCCACTGTCAAGTCTCATTCAACCCGGTTAACGTCTGCTTCAGTTCTAGACAGGTTGTGCCTGTCTTAGCTGATTATTTTGCCATACATACAAATCTATCTATATTGTGGCACTTTATATTTATTTGTTGGAACCTTTGAACCTCTGGAAAAGATAATGAAGAGATACACTAATATGCACGCATGACGTTTATTGAAAAGAAAAATCAAAACAAATAAATAGAATGCACATCATAATGTTATGTGAAGTGTAACTCTGAGATAACGTTGACCAGAGCTGCACCGTTTCTCGCTAAAATGACAGGATATAAGAGACTCCCAAAGGATTGGAAAACCAAAAGTATTTCAATCAAAACCTTGGAGAATTCTTTCAAAATAAGCTTAAAAAAACTACAGTATTACTGAATTTTACATCAAATAAAATGAGATAGAACTATCAATAGTGCCTGTTTTCTCAAATATATATAGATATTTATAACAACAACAAAAAAACCTAAGAGACATAAAATGGCAGGGATGTGTAAATCCTCCAAGCAGTTTAAATTCAGATATTAGAGCTTTTTGTTTCAGAACTCGACTTCCCAGTTCCCAGTTCGGCTTCTTTGGACTTTTTCCATGACAACACAAAGTAAATGGAGATGGAGAAACCTGTGAAATACAACAAGTAAATTACATTTATAATGTATAGATGGCAATAACCAAGGAATTTATAAATTGCGCTGAGAGACTAATATTACAGTATACACTTTTTAATAATGCTTTAATCTCTTCAAACCTTGCAAAGAGTTCAGTAAGCAGAAGCTGTAGAGGCCGGGAGTGTCGAGGTGACCAAACGAGAAGAAGATCAGGCCCCAGGTCAGTCCCAGCAGGACCATGACTGTCAGCAGGGTGCAGATTTCCCGCTTGGCTTTATGATGCCTGTGCTAATTCCCAAGACATGAACAAACACACACACTACAGGTTATATTTAATAAATATGCTGACATACAACTGTGGTGAGAGTTCAACTCAATCGCAAAGTCACAAGAAATTTACAAAGACAAACAGGTCAGACTGAAATTAAATTAACAATTACCGTATTTTCTGATCTACAATCCCATCAGTAAAAAAATTAAGAAAGGAAAATATGCAAAAGTCGAACTGGACTGTAAGTTGAATAACTTTAGAAATTGTCCAGTGGGATGGATTCCTTGTCCATTTTAATAAGACAATCCGGTGACACACCATGTTCTAGCCTAACCATTGGCTTCCTACGCAATTCCACTTGATTCTCGTCTCCCTTCAGTGTTAAGTCTGGAATTTCTCCCATTGAGCTCGATTTCTCTGGTAGAATTTCATCCTGGCCATTTAGCAAACAGAAGGAGAAGTGAACGATGACACGATTTTCTAGGTTGTTTTAGAATTCATTGATATTCATCTCCATGACAACTATCAGGCCATGGAGATGTAACTGGACCATTGCCGAGCCTCTCCAGGTGAGAAGCAGAATCCATCTGTGAACTCGTTTTTCCAAGTTTAGCCCAAAGCTAGCTTCTTTGACGCTGTATGTTAACTCCTTGGTTCATGTCAGTCAGTAAGATTTAACGCATCAGACAAAAATATGGGTCCTGAACAGGAAAAAAACAGTTGCAGAACCAGAAATGCTATGAAAAAAAACATGACTTACACAGTAGTTCAGAAAAAAATGTAATTCCTTGAAGTCACATCACTAATATTCATGTTTGATACAACAGATTTCAGTGCAATCTAAATAGAAACCAACATCAAACAATCATATTAAGGGCAATTAACAACATTAAAAGGAAAGAGAAACTGGTTCGTGTTTTAGAAAAAAAACAAAACAAAAAAAAAAATAGATGATGCAAAAAGTTGGACATACAGTATTAAGGACATTGTGTGAGAACACAGAAGTTACAAATGCAAATCAAGATCTATGGTACCAGGAAATCATTCTAAAACTGGCACAGGAAGCTTTGAATAAAAAAGTAGAACAGGGAAATAGTAAGAGAGAGGGAAAAACCTTCCAGTTATGGGTTAGGGTTATCTCAGACATTGCCCTGGATCCCCCAAGATGGCTAAAATTCTTCTGGAAATCAAAGATGAGCCATCCTGAACCCAAACTGAACTCAATGGAACTAGAATTGCTTGGTAGAATCATGGCAACTTTTAAGAAGGACTTTGCTCAGTGAATTATCAGCGAATTTGGTTTAACAATGACATCAAATCACAATAAACCAACTTCTGCTAGATCAGGCAATATGACATTATTTATAGTATATTTACAAATGAAACAAAAGAATGCAAACAACAACCAACAATCCCACTGCAAAATGCTATAGTAATGCTATGCTAAGTAATAAAATGATAAAACTAGATAAATAGGATAAAATGGTCAGAAAATGTTGAACTAGGGATATCTCATCATAATCAGATGTATTTTAAAAAAATGAATGTAATACACATATAAAGCTAATGCATAAATTCTGGGATACAAAGTCAAAGAAAGCGCTAAAGCTAGCTAAATAAGGAATGTTAAATTTAGTCAGTGGGTGCTGACCTTGTGCTGAAGTCTTCAACTTTCTGGAGTCAACAAAACTTTATGTGGCCTTGAGAATAGAGCACATAGTGGACCCCGTGGACTGGGGTTTTATGAGAGAGCAGCTGCATACAAACTTTATGTCACCAAGTGGAATATGCAAAGCATTTATTTCATTATTGCAAAACACAGCCACTGGAGTGCAGCTTAGTGGAGACATGCTCTGCAGAATGATGAATCCTACATCCCTGTCTGGAAATCCAGTGTTTGAGTTTGGGTGTGGCAGTTGCCCAGAGAACGGTACATGACTGTCTCCACTGTGTAAAGTTCAGCAGAGCAGGGATTGGTGCCAGGCTGTTTTTCAGGAGCTTAAAGGGAGTGAAAGACACTCTTAATGCTTCAGCAAACATGTTTAATATATTCATAATCCCAATTTTGTGCAACCATTTTGGTTGGTGACCTCTTCCTATTCCAACAACGTCCTTTACACTCTCTTCAAACATGTGAAAAGCCTGTTCTAAAAAAAGTCGACCAACATCTTATTTAAACCCTGTGGATTAGGGATCGAAAGTCACTCAAGTTCATATGCCTCTAAAGGCAGACAAAAAAATACTTGAGACATTAGTGTGGATAAATAAAAAAAGTAAGTATTAATGAAACATAGGAATATTGTTTTTTCTAAATGTTTATGTTTAACAAAAATTATACCAGAGTATTTGTACAATTCAGTGATGATTAATTTAGAAGTGTTAATAAGTACAAAGAAATTCTGAAACTGTTACCTCTTTGTTTAAGTCGCCACCCATGTACCATTTGATTGTCACTCCAAACATGATCACATTAAAGAGGAACACTACGCTGAACAGTCCCAGTGTGGTCACCATCTTTGCTGTGTCATCTGTTACGTAGCATCTATACAGAAAGGAAGCAATTCATCATCATATAATGGAAAAACTGGGGAAAGAAATCTCTAATGCTCAATGAGGTGATTAACAAAATGCAAGAAATTCAATATAGTTACCATTTTGTGTGTGTCTTATTATTTAAGATCATATGAAAGAATTCAAATGCATACATATCCAAAGGCAATTTCAACAACACTAATTTCTTGCTGTTTCTACTTCTGACACATTTTTTACCCAACTAGATGTAAGATGGCTGAAAGTTTCATTAACAGTTCCTGCTAATTCCCCTTTAACCACTGATTTATAAAGCCAGACTTTGTAGGTATTGTGCGCAAGTGATTTGATGGCAGCAGATTGGCCTATGAAATCTGTGATGAGACCATGGTATTTATCAAGATGGCAAGATGCAAACCAACAATTCCATGATCAAAGCTTGAGGTCTAAACCCCTTTAAGAACTGTGGTGAAGAGTGCATACAGAATCAACTGGATAAGAGAACCCACAACAAAAAACACACAGAGAGATTTAGGAGAAGCTGGTCTCACAAGGGTACATGCGCAAAAGGACATCATTGGAGCATAGACAGTGGCTCCTATGCTTTCAAGGACTGCTCATGTTCCTGCCGTATTCATGCCCAAATAGTGAGAGGCAAACTGCCAATAGAGACACAAACAACTTGGCAAGAACCAAATCAGACATTTGTCAGGTAGAGTGAGACTTCATAGTGGAGAAGGGACTTAAAACATGGAGGTTACTTGCCCTTGAGGATTGATTCTGGACACCACAGATTAAGGGATTAAAAATGGATCTTTTCCTCACATTGCAGTTTCATTCGAGTTAGAGAAGCTCAGGGGTGCACGACCATAGGTGTCTTTGTGTCTGATCACCATTATTGTCACGATGACCGCCGGAAGACCTAAAATACAGAAACTGCTTCCTTAAATTAAGGCCTCCAACACTTGACCTACAGACTTAGCTGATGCCACTCACCCCATCCCACCACACTGAGTTTCAGCAGGTATCGCCTCACATAGACGTTGAAGACTTTGACCAAGAGAATATAGAGGTGGAAGCCCTCCAAGGCCATCCAGGTGAAAGAGGCCAGCAGGGAATAGTGAAGAAGAAGAGCCACATAGAGACAAAGCTCAGTGGAGGACGACGCTGCCGCCGCCTCGCTGGAGAGGAAGTGAACGTTGAGGAGGATCAGAGCGACTGCCAGGCTGATGTGGATCTTCTTGGAATCATCTGCTCTGAGTTTTCTGTCAGACACAGAAGACGAGGTCAGATATAGAGGACAACTTGTCAGGATTTGCATATGTCAAAACAAAAAGTCAAATAAAATGGAGGGAAAAAAGGAACAAATGTCTAAATTAAAAAATGGCAATGTAAAACCTAAGTGTTTTGAGAAGGCATCTAAGACAAAAGTCAGGAGTAAAACTGTTGGAGAATTAGATTGATTAAGGACAAAATGCATATGTACAGTAAATTATAGCTCTGTATGAATGTGTTTTATCATGGATGAATAAAGTACCTGCTTGTGATGAAGAGACCAACAGTGACGACCAGAGCAAACAGAGAGATACCACAGCCAATGTAGGTGATGTAGAACAAGATCTCAGCGTCTTTGGGTGAGAGGTCTGCAGACAGCTGTAGAAAAAAAAAACTAAATACTCACATTCTGTTGTTGATCCATACCTATCAATTTTTAGCAAGATAATAGAAAATTTTAAAGCTGTGATTATCTCTATAATGTGGATACCCAATTCAATCTAAATCAAGTTACCATGTAATGTTTGTAAAAAAAAAAGTGTTTAACTTAATAGCACAGTCTTTGCCAGCATGATTTAAGTAGGAAATAAAATTCATAAAAACAAGCAAGAGATTTCAAACCACCATCATTTGTAAACTGAAGCAATGCATAAATGGAAGGTATTGATTATCTGCATTCCCAAGAGATAAGTATAACTGTGGATTTTAGATTTGATGGTAGTGATAAAATGGTTTCCACTGCACGTGTTAATCCATATTAAGGTATCATGTGGTATTTGGATTCTTTTTATCTATAATCATGGGTTTGAATACAAGTAGCTTTGTATTTGGATTATCATTGAGGTATTTCATTAGCTTTGTATGCCTGTTAAATGCTGTCAGAGATAACAGCGTAAAAACATCTGCATGAGGGCATGAATAACACTACTTTTAGACAAAAAAAACAACACTTTATGGTGAATTCTGAAGACGTCTAAATAAATGTTAATTTCAAGTAATTTTAAATAATTTTTTTGCATAGGATATCAAATTTTTTTTTTACATTTTCAAAACTGTTAGCCAAGTTTGTCCTTGAGATTAGACCATGTGTTCACAAATTCAGCCCTCAAAACCTAGTGTCCTAAACCTTTAAGTATGGTCATAACAAGTTTGAATTTGACATCCTTAATTTAGGGAATAAAGTTCACTGGTGAGGTAAAATCTGGTTATGTATATTAAGCTAGTTTTTAGGTCCTCATCGTCCTTGCTGTAGATAGCCACAATGGACGGAAAACAGTCTGGACAAGAGGAGCACACCATGGACAGGTCAACTAGTAATCTTGTGCTCAGTAGTCTTCTTTGTGTTATACTTTTTTTCATTTATGATACGATGTCTTTCTATTTCTGTTCTATTTCTTCTAGTGCCAATTTTGTCAGTTTGTCTTTTAGAAATCCTATTTACTGCAAAAATGGTATAGATGGTGGATAATGTTGTAAGACGTTACTGAAATTGTCAACTGGTAATATAACTGACTTTTATAACTGATTTTTTATGAGTTAATGACTGGGTGTGAATATATATCATTTCTTCATATTGTTTGTAGACTTTATTTTAAGTTTACTCTCTGTGTCATTTATTGCGACAGTAGGGGTTCTACATCTGAAAATATTTTTGTTTTAGCAGAAACAGTGAGTAAATAACAACATAAAAAGCCAACTCTTACCAGGAGTACAGCAAAGTATGTGAGATGGTCACAGGAACAAGTAATGCACGGCTGATTATAGTCCCAGAATGTCTCACAGCCATTACTGTTGAAGTTTGTTAAATCTGACAGACAGAGGTACCTGTTATTCTATTAAGTCTGTAGCATGTAGACAACATCAGTATATCATAATACAACATTAAATTATGTAGATAATGTCTGCAACAAAAAATGAATTCTCATTTATGTTACTGCTCATGGTATTTCTTATGTTTAATACTCACTGTTTGTAGTATTTAGGAACACACATGTAGGTTTTTGGGATTTCTGTGACACAAAAGTACTTATTTATAGTAAAACTGGCAACAATTTATTTTTATGAGACAAACTATCAAATCTGTCCGATCTCTGAAGTAATTGCCAACATCAACATCTACTGAAAATTGTTGATTTATGGAATTGAGGAAAAAAAGCATTACCATCAGGCTTGTTGTGAGATATATGCTGATGTTGACTCGAACTTGAAGGCCTGAAATTTTTTTGCCAGCCACACTCATGCCAACCAGTAGATGATCATACAGTGAATGATTTGCTTTAGAAGTTTGTCCAAAAGAGCCATTAGATGTAAGTAGTTCAACAATCTACAGGGCAAGTCAAGTCAAAGAGAACTGTGTTGTTATTTTATCCAGAAATGACATTGGAAAACTTAAAATCCAGGAAAAAAAATAAAAAATTGATAAGGATATCAATATTGTTGTATTTTTTTTTTATTTTATTTTTTTTTTTGTGGAGCTATAAACATAAAAGTCATACCTGCTGTCAGTAACAAGTAATCCACACCATATCAAATCATAGTCCATAAATTAGGGTTATGTGTAATGAAGTCAAATGACATAGGAAATAAGTTTTGAAGAAGGTTACTCAAATTGATTTAATACATAGTATACTCAAGAGGTGAAAGAGGGCAGCTGTCCACGTTATGTTCGAGACTACAGATCTCGAGAAAGACATAAAGAACAAATGGCGCTGGAGTTGTGCAGTAAAGAGAAACCCTTTGGGAGCTGCTGCCAAAAACTCTGGTAACCTTTTTTGTGTTTTTCCACTTTATGCATAAAGAGGCTAATCTATGTAACTAGTGGGGAAAAGGTGTTTCCACCGCACGTATCCGACCCTAGTCATCAAGCTGGTGTTAAGCAGTGTAACTTGCACAGAGTCTGGGTGTGTTCATATCAAAGAAGTACTATCCTTTGGAGACGCTGAATAAAATTATTAATGGTTTTCTTTATAAAGGAGATGATAAAGGACCAAGCCTCAGATTGTGCCATATACATTTTTTTAAGCAAAACACAATAACTGCTAAAACTGCTGAAAACTGAACACTCCTGAGATTGTTGCCTCTCATGATAGGTGATGCTATTCCTGAAGGTGAACTTGCCTGGCAGATTATTTTAGATTTAAAGGAGATTGTGGAACTTGTTGTTGCCCAAACTCATACAGAAAAATCCATTGGATATTTTCATTACCAAACTTCTGATCATAGACAGAAATACCAAGATGCATTTTCCCAACCGAACAGTTCTACCAAAGCACAACTTCTTGGAGGACTACCTCACTGAGCATGCCTAGAGTCCTCTGCTATGTAAGATACGAAAAGAAAGTAGAGAAGTAAGAGTGGTAAGAAAAATGTTTGAGTCGTTCAGTTTCTAACCAAAAAATACTTGTGCTTTACATACTATTTGTTAATCCTGGATAAAAAAAAAAATGTTTTTCTTTAAATATTAATTTCACTTTCAGGTTCTTGTTTTTAGGCTCAAATTAGTTTAACTAACTGACACATAGAAAACCCAGCAAATGGTAAAAGCTTGAGCACGCTTCCTAATAATCTGGAACTTCGTTCATTTTCATGTTTTCCATCTGTCACGGACATCTCCAATGAAGTAAACACTGTCAGTGTTTTAAGTTTTAACTTTCGTGTCTACTCCCAAACCTATTCCCCGCAGCGCCTTTTTCATTGCTTTACCAACAGCAAGCGAAGTTTTTCCGAAAAAATTATCTGCTCAGAACACGAAGCAATACTGATTTAAATGTTCAAGAATTAGCAGACATGACTAGCTGCAGCTAGTCTCTGTTTCTGAGTAGCCATCTTGTCTTTGTGCCTCCAGTCAACCTGGTGCTGTCAAAACCATCAGAAATGATTTCTTCTGTTTCATACATCTCAGTGGCCTTGAACCTTGTGCTAAGCTTCGAGTTATTTGTTTATTTTGTCGGAAGATGTTTGTACTTCAGGAAGTTTGTTCGCCATTGCTGATCGCTTTATTCTTTCTGTGTTTAGAGGAGGCAAGCTGATGTGTAACCAGGTAACACAGGACCTGCAGAGGCCGAAGCACCACTGAAGCTACTTTTCCGTTGAATTATGGCAGTGAGAGACTGCCACTACATATGCAAATGCAGCCAGTACAATGGAAATACCAAAGCTGCTTCTCAAAATCAGCATTGGTCTGAACGCTGATTAAGGCTGCTTGTGTTCAAAGTTTTGCAGGAAAGTTTTGATTTCCTGCAAAACTTTTGGTTTTGAAAGCTCCAATAAAGGAACTTTCTTATCATCCTGTTAAGAAAATCTGCTTAACATGATATCATAAATATGTCACTTTTCATGTCAAAGAATGGAACGTGTAGTCACTTACATTATTTGGCATTTTAATCATGGAGAAAACAACTGTTTGATTCTTCTGAAGGTTGATCTCTCTTGGTATGCGAATCTTCACTTTAATGTTCGACACAGAGGCATTTACCTTGGCCTACGTTGATGCCAAAAAATAAAAGGAGAAAACATTGCAATGATATGATAGCATATTGCAGTCACATTTGTTGACAAGGAGAGTTTTGAAAAAAAAAAATGTTTTGGAATATTGTTTAGTTTTTGTTTTAGTTTCTTTACTTTTTCATTATGTTACAAGAACCTAAGTTGTCCCAGATTCTCCAGGGAGACAACTTCAAAAGACTGAAACACTGCCTGGACCAAACATTGAAGGAGTCTCCTGCTGTAATCTATGTTTTAGATGTTAATAAAAAGCTCACTATTGTTTAATTTTTGAATCCTTCTTTGTTACCATACAAACACATTTACGTTTCTTTTTTTTTTTTTTTACTGTACTGTTAATTTTTTTTTACCTCTGTGTTATTTGCTCGAATTTCAAGATCTTTGAAGTCATCTGTGGGTTTATATAGAAGGACGTTGACACTGTCACTTGATAGGTATGTAGTTTCATTTGTGTAAGTTTCTTCTAGGATTTGTTCTAGACTCTCAATTTGTCTTGTGGGAAAATGCAAGAAAATAAATGAGATCAGTTTAGTTTGCAAATAATACACACAATAACACAAAATTTCTTATTTTCTGATAAGATTTCAAATATTTACTGAACAATGTTTTCAGCGCCATAGAGTTCGTTCTTCAAGTTTGAGGAAAGGTCTTTTATAACATTTTTGACAAATGCTGTTCCTGTGAGGTAAATTACAAAGTCTTAAGATTTAAAATCTCTCTGTATTTTGTTATTAGACACTCAGTTATGTTATGTCTCTCCAGACATACCTGATGAGATTTTAGGTGCTACTTCCGTCGTCGTCAGAGGTGTCACAGTTGCCAGAGATGTTGTAGGCAGTGTAGTTGTGTATTCTGCAAGGTAATTATTAATTATAAAGTCTTAAGATTCATTTTATTAGTCAAAATAAATCTTTACCTTACAGAAAACCATGTCAGGTATTTCTGTCTTTTCAGAAATACCTGACATGTTTTGAAGTGATTTTGAAGTGCAGCACAAACGAAAATTTTTGCTGCAAAAACCAGCACAAACGTTTGACACCAATTTTATCTGATTTGAAGAAGGTGGGGGGGCCAAACTTCATTCAGCTGCGGTTAAAGGGTTTTGCCCAAGACAGAACGACAGAGGCGGATGGAATCAAACTAGATATCCAGCAATTCCGGGACAAACTCCTATCATTGTCATCCCCAAGTCTTGTGCCGTATGATTTAGTCAGTGTATATAAATTCGTCCAACTTTAATAACATTTGAATGAATGTGCATACCAAAAAAAAGAAAAATAAATAAAGATAGATAGGTAAATAGATTGCAACTTACTATTTGTGCCATTTTGATCTTGACTTCTATTACATGGTACAATCTGACTTTGGTTTATAGCGATGTTGGTTGGTAATGATGATGTTATATTTTCAGCAAATCCCATATCTTGGAACGCAATAAACAACATCGACCACCAAAGGACAAAAAGGCTAAAACACTTCATCCTGTAAAATAGACAATTATTTAGATACAAATCTCTCCATATTTTAAAAATAGACAATAAAATATCTTTAAAAATGAGAATTAAGGATGTAGAACTCTTTAGTTTTCCAGTCTGCCATAAAATTGTTAGTCACAGCAATTCACATGCCAATTCATAGTTTTGTAACGCTCCTTGGAGTCTCAGCATGATGCTGAAGAAGAGCAAGGCAGACATTACGGTTCAACAACAGGGAAGCAATGGGAATGTCCTGGCAGCAGGGGTGTACTAACTTAGTTTCTGTTCCTCCACATGTTCTATTTTTTATGCAGAGAGCCGCCCCAATCTGGCCAAGAGCGACCACTATAAACTGGCCCTTGTGGTGCAATGGGCAAAGGGCCAGCAATGTCTTATAGACTTCTTAGAAAATATGTTTTAATGTTTAAACTGACCACAGCAGCCTTCGTTGGCTGACTTGACTAACAGAGCTTGAAGGTCAGCTAGCATGTTGTGAATTTTTGAATAAAAATTTCTCCCGTTTGTTTTTCAGAAAACTCTGTGATGACATTCGCTATGAATTGTCAAGACTTTGTTCTTATCAAGCCATTCAAGACTATTCCAGTTTACCTTAACTGTGTGCAGAATTGTTTTCCTCTATTTATGAAATCAAAAAATATTAATATCCCTGACAGGTTCAGATTTGCAATTATTTTTATTGTAACACGAAGATTGTTTTTTTTTTTTACATTAAATGACAAGCATCTCAAGGATTAATAAAACAATATAAGAGGAAAATAAACTGTGAATAAAAATTATGCACAATAATAACACTGCCGAGAAACAGTCTGTTTTCAGGATTTCAGAATCATAACTCAGAGAAAATAGTAAATGTGTGAACTGTCTTTTGATTTATTTATCAAACAAAAATAATTCTAAGCATTTTTTTAAGGAGTATCATCTTAGAAGTTAAAATGTTTAGGAATAAAACCAGAAGTGTTGTTTGACATCCTTTAAAAAATATTTTTTATAATTACATCAGACATGTAATAAGTTAAGGTAACTGCAGTTGGTAAAGCCCTGATTCAGACACAAAATATTGTATATCTACATATAATTTATGTGCACTTACTGAAAAAAAACTACTTTGAGTCTGATATTAGTAATCAAGAGCATATCATTTATTTATACAGGATAAACATAAAGAGGAACATAACCTACCTCTGAACAGATAGGAGAGCAAGTTGTGTCTGGATTCAACAACTGTGGAGAAAGTGGATCTGCAAACTTGTACGTCACATTTTTGAAAAAGTGAAAGCATTTAGAGAAGGAAGTGTCCGTCAGTGACTAGTCTGTCCTGTTTTTGTTGGTAACAATTCAGATAGTGTATTCGTCATGAAAGTTTGCTACTGATTTGAATAAAGAAAAAGGGAAGAGTAATGTTTCACAGGATGTCAGAATGAGTAGGTAAAATGGATTTCATGGCACTGCGGTGAGACACACACTTCACTATTGCCACCAGTAGAGGGCAGTAGTCACCGCCCAGCAGAAACCTTGCATCTCCATCTTTAGTCGTTGTGTTTAATTTTTAACTCTACGGCTCAACCTTCACAACTGCCGGACGTTTTAGTGATACAGCTTTAGTGACCACTATCACACAGTACTTGTTGCTTTGCCCAAACAGGATGAATTTGCATTTAGATGCAAATGTTTCTTTATATTTCTTGAAAGGTTCCCATTTGTCTGACAGCAGCTGGTTAAAATCTGTTCTACTGGAACAATCAAACATTTTGTCAATCCAAAAATCAATGTGTGCAGTTCTGTTGTCAGATAGGACTGGTTGTAAACAATATTTGTTCAGTTATTATATTTCTACAGCCCTGCAATTATGCTGTGAATAAAAACAATTTTTGTTTCTCCAAATTTTACTGTTTTTTTTTTTTTCTGATTGCAAAAATAAAACAGTTTTGTGGATTCAGTGTGTATGGAAAGCATTCAGACCCCCCTTTAAATGTTTTACTCTTTGTTTTATTGCAGCTATTTGCTAAAATGAAAAAAGGTAATATTTCTCATGAATATACTCTCAGCATTCCATCTTGACAGACAAAAACAACAAAAAAAACTGAAATACCACATAGTCATAAGTATTCAGCCCCATAGCTGTAACATGAAAGAACGTTAAAACATGTTCAAGAAGTTCAGGCTGGTTAATGAATTATGGGTCAAACCCGTCTCAAACACTGTTTAACTTTAGCCTATCTTACCAGCAGCCTTTGTTTGCGTTGTGTGTGACAGTATGAGCTCTGTGGTAGAACCACAATGAGGGGTGGTTTATGTCGAACTCCAGGTAATAGGTTCACCTTCAAAATAATACTAAAATATTACCAAACTAGGGAAAATATGCTATCTATGTAAAAAAAATTGTTGCATTTGTTTTTCTACTATGCAACTAATTTAAATGTCTTTCAAAAAATTAAATCGAAGTCAACAATTTAATTTTTACGTGTTGTTCATCTGTAATAATTAGTGTAATACTTGAATGGAACGCATCATTGGGTATTCCATGTAATATTATTAGCTTTCGGAAGCATCAAAGACGCCATTTAGGACAGCCTCGTTGTAAAATTACAACTCAGTCCGGTCCGACTTATTTTGAAAATCAAGAATACGTCATCAATGTAATTGACTTCACGCTCACGCTGTGCCGCGTGCACTCTCCCACCGGCTCCAGCAGGGTGACAGCGCAGACCCTGACTGAGGACAGGACCGAGAGCGACTGACCAGGAGGATTCCAGCCGGGAAAAGGGAAACTGGACATAAAAGCCAGGGGGGACCGTAAATAAGCTCAAACGCATTTTGTTTTGCGAACTGCTCAGATGTCGCTAAAGCTGTAGGAATTGGTGGTGAGCGCGGCGAAATATGCTTGCTTGTTTGTTTCAACTTTATCCAGGCAACTTCAGTGTCTCTGCTCCCGAGGATTATCACGAGACCATGTTACTATATCAGTTGATTTTCAGCGTGGTTGCAAGACTCTATTCACTGTAGTAATTAGGTAATAATAATAATAATAATAATAATAATAATAATAATTAATAAAACTACAAGAGGCACAAATTTCTCTCTTGTTATTTACAAGACAAGCGCACGTTCCAAGCAGTGACTTTGTTGAGGAATACATGGGGAGCGCGCTCACGTGCTCAACTCCTATTACAGATAACAGCACGATAGCAACATTCTGTTGAAGGTGTAGCTGTCCTGACTCTCGAGTCAACATCCCAGAGGAACACTGAAAGGTAACCATGGAGCGTTTTCTCGGGATACAAGAGCTCTCCTGAAGACTGTGCGCGAGCGTATAGGAGAAAGTTTAAATAAGATTTATCCGCATAAACTAAGACACCTTTGTGGCTGAACCCCTGAGAAGCATCGCTCATTTTTCCTATAAAACGCCCGGATCATGGCCGTCTCCTCACGGGACAGCTGCTTCTGGTTGCTCTGGAGACGGACCCTGCTCGCGCTTTGGCTGTGCACAGTGGGAGCGCGTGGAGCGGAAGACGAAAGTGGCTTCAATGCCGAGGTAAAACTCAGCTATTACTGATTACTGACTTCTAGAAGTGGTCTGTAAATGTGAAAGCATTCGAGTCACAGAAAGATTCGGCAATTTAACCCGTTTAGCCAAAGAATCACATGTGGTTTGATACAAAACAGTGTTGTAAGGCTTCGGATATGATCAGAAGCCTATTGTCTCTAATAATAGAGAAATAGCCGGAGTCTGTTTAGCAGTATAGCTAATAACAGATTGAGCACAGTCACAAATAATATCTTGTGAAAACATTCATGCCCCTTTATCTTATTCACATTTTATTACAAACACAAACTTCGTTTTGTTTGTGTTTTAGATGTGGCAACACATGTGAAGTCAAAGGAAAAGGACACATGGTTTCAATTTGTTTTTACAAATATAAATCTGAATTCACACTAGTTTGTAGATCCACCTTTCACCACAATTCCAGCTGCAGGTACTTCAGGTGTGTCTCTGCCAGGTTCATATATTTTGGGACATAAATATTTTGGGTTTTTTTTTTAGCAAAGGAGAGTCTTTGCAAAAATAAATACATTATATCTGTGAATTTTCAAGTAGATTTAGGTCTGGACCATGCTAAATCAAACATATGAATTGATCTAAATCATTACATTATGAACCTCCAAATAAGTCTAAAAATAGCATCCATCTGTCTTTCCATCCAATCAGAACAGTTTCCGTTTTCTGGTTGGAGAAGAATGTCCCCACACCGTGATTCTGCCACCACCACATAGATGTTTCTTTTCAGAGTGATGTTTCCAAAACATAATGATTGTCATATGGAATAATAAAAAGGTTAAATTTTGGTCTTATCTTACCTCAAGTCCTTCTTCCAAGTGTTTGGTGTGTCAATGTGGTTTGTGGCAAACATTAAATTGGACTGCTTACAGCTTTGTCTCACAGTTGTTGCCTTAACTGACAAATTCCTGGAATCCTTAGCCCACAGATTGTCCCACCTGAGCTGTTGATCTCTGCATCTCCTACATAAGTTGCTTATGCTTTAATTTCCCCTCTTCGTTTAATGATTAGACATGTTTGGGCTCGGTTTTCTGCTTTAGAGTCTCTTTCTGTCTTCCTTCAGGAAAGCAGCATGTTTTTCAACAACAGTAGTTATCTTTCACTTTGCACCCATTGATAAAAAGTTAATTTAGGAGTGTATAGTAGGTACAAAGGCATCGAGTCTGGGCTTGAAGCAGCACCTCATGCACCGTTGTTGGAGTGAGTCAGTTTCACAGTTTTCCATCTTGCTTGTTTGTTCTGAGAGTTAAACCACAGAGATGATGGCTGATAGCACAGCTAAAAGGAAGGTAATCGGTGCTGGAGCTTTTCTGTGTTGTTTGACAGAGGGATAAAGACAGACTGGCAGACTTCCCGGTCATTGTAGGTGAGCATGCCTGACACACTCAGTGACCTGGGGATCAGGTTGTCAGTCTTGTTACAGCTTTATCTGTTTGGCTATCAACAAACCAGAGTGTCCAAATGTGCTCAGCTAAGACACAAGACAAAAGCTATTTGCTGTGTGGACCAATGAGACATTTGTGGCTAAATGCAAAGATTTGAAAGGCAGATTATGTGACCCCTCGTGACCTTTTAACATTTGGATTGCTTTGGAATATAAACAGTGCTGGGGTCTGTCAACATCTTGAGTCAACTTTTTCTAGAGTTTTGATCTTTTTTTTGTGTGTGTAACAATTGAGCTAGTTCTTTAATAGGATAAGATTTTAAAATTGAGTTTAATCAGAAATTTTTCTAAGCATACCTCTTCACAGCCACATACCACATGTGGACATGGCCAAACTAATGAGCTCATATTTTTAGCTCCATTGAACCACAGATTTCTCCTGAGAGACATACACATTCCACCACAACCTGGACTGATCAGGTGGTGGTTTATACTGTCGAAAATAATCCAAATAGAATAAAAAAGCACATCTCCACACATTTAAAAAAAAACAAACAAATAAGTAGTGTTGTTTCTCTTCCTCCTGATCTATTCTTTTCTCAGTCTGCTTTGTGCTTGATGTTACCTGTTGAACGTGAATAGCATCCCTGTTGGTGTACGCAGTCCATCTAGTCATAAAAATCGTACTGCCATGGCTTCGACTTTTCAAGTTGAGCTAATCTGTCTGTGGAAGAAACACACTTACTCGGGGCTCATAGAGGCTGGAATTTTCAAAAGTTAGACAGAGCTAGCTTAGAAACCAACCCATACCTTCTCCCTCCTGACTTGTTTGTTGATTTGACCAAATCGTCAACTTTGCTTGAATTCACACCACATGATTTATTCCGCTATGTCAAAAATGGCGTTTCCCCTTACACCACAGACTTAATACCATACTAAAGTCTAGGTGCTAACCAGTCGTTTTTTCCATATGGTAGGCTCCATGATGGTGAGGCATTTTATCCATTGTTACTAATGGTTAGACGCATGTCCTCTCCATACTGCAATATTTAATTGCATAGTAGTAAGCTTACTTACTTACTAATCTTCTTACCACGTAAAAATTGTTCACTTTAAATCAGTGAATACACCGATGACTGCCAGTCCTTATGATTGATAGCTGGTATCCATCATTGTCTTCTTTCCTCATCAAGAGGTTTACAATAAAAGAACAAGTGTAGTAGTCCTTGCCTGTTTGTGCAGCCAGCCTATCACAATTTTTACAGTAAAATCACCCTAATAAAAGCAACATTAGGATTCCAGTTGTCTGTTTTTGACAAGCTTTTCAGGAGTTAACGCTTGCATAGGCTGTTTCAAGGTCAGTTATTGAAGAGCATGATGTCATGTGCAAAGGGTCAACACTGAAGGTCTGTTGTAATGTCTAATGATGCTAAAGTTAGTATCTGCTTCAGAACTTTGACATATATGATTTTTAATATATTAGTAGTTCTGATAAGTTATGTAACATTTTTTTGTTTTGGCTCGGGAAAACTAAAGGAGGTAAACTCTCAGGCCCAAATTCAAGCAAGAACCACTAGTGTTTACTAGTCCTTAAAACAACCGAGTTTAGGTAGATTCCAGCTAATGTTGGCACACTACAGCATCAGTGAATTCAGCAAGAGAAGCTGTATCAACTTTAACCGCCTCTGAATTTAAATAAGTTGCAAACACCTTTGTTTCAAAGCAGACTACATTGAAAATGAACAAAACAAGTGTGAGATAGTTTTACATCTTCACTGACAATTTTACAGACAGTTTATTCATGATCCACAGACTATGCCTTGGCCTGAAATCCCAACTCCTACTCTGTCTGGACAAAAAGGATGAAGTGGGAGGTTAAAAGCACCGAGTGAACAGAGAGGGATTATTAGAAAATTGATTAGACCTCAACGTAAGAGGGATAGACATCACTGTAAGAGTATAATAAATAAGTGTTAAAAAGAAGGACGGAGTGTCAAAAATGATGGGGATGGTGGCGGATCATCTCAGCTGCGGAGCATGTGACGGTTGAATGTGACAGCTGTGCTTAAGTTGGATGCACGCGCCGTGCTCAGCCAGGACGGGCCTGTGACTCTGAGGCTACACAATGGAGCCCGTTGTCTGCTGCAGTAGAGCTGGGGCAGAACAGCGATGAGAGAGCACACACAGACGGAAACATGGACGTGATAAGAGCAGCTTGAATAAAGTGGATGTGAACATGCAGGTTTCAGCAGAGTGAGGACGAGGTAACTGGTGACTTATTGCTGTGTTATACGACTTCCTGAGTCTGTAACCTCTTTGTTTCTGGTATCTGCAACATGCCCACTCCTTACATTCCAGCAAAAGCCCTACTACTCCCAAGTGACTGCCGATCCCCACGTCCCCAAATACTCAAATCACTGTAGCAGCAGGATGGGCCAGAGGAATACTAACTTTAGTAGGGCATTTTTTTAAATGAGACATAACTATATCAGCAGTATTGATACACACTGTCTCCGTATAGTATGACAATATATTAACAAACAATAAACTGTCTTTGTCCACAACTCAAACGTCTACAGCAACTTGACTCAAGCAACAAATTAATTGGAGAAAGTGTTGCTTTCTTTGTTTTCCTGTCCACAACACGAAAATATGTGCAGCCATTTTTTTGTGGTTTAAGAGTAAAACCTTTAGGTATAGTGTAGCATTTTTTCCGCTAGAAGTTGCTAACTGAATGCTAACAAGTACAAATCCAAACTAGTGGCAAGAGCAATTAGCAATAAACACCTGGTGAAACTGCACTGCTTCTCACTACTTCTCAATCCAGCACTCCTAAATGGGATAATAGACAAACATTGTAGTGATGATGGGGATGCACAGTAGTGTAGTTGGTAGCTCTGTTGCCTTGCAGCAAGAAGGTCCTGGGTTCGATTCCTGGCCTGGGGTCTTTCTGCATGGAGTTTGGTTCTCTTCAGGTACTCCCGCTTCCACCCACAGTCCAAAAACAAGGCTGTTGGGTTAATTGGTCTCTCTAAATTCACCCTAGGTGTGAGTGTGCATGTTTGTTTGTTCTGCCTGTTTCTGTGTTGCCCTGTGACTCTCGCCCGAAGTGTCTTCGAGGAGATAGGCACCAGCACCCTTCCCGACACCACTAGGGACAAAGGTGTACAGAAAGCAACATGGATGGATGTAGTGATGACATGCTCCATCCATTCACTGAGTGGATTGATGATTTGGGAACTGTATGGTTAATAGGCAGCTGTACTAATTCCACTCACAGCAGAAGGTTAAATAAACTTAGCAGGAGGGAAATTACCTTTATTAAGCAAAGAATAAAGTCAGTAACAGTGGATTTTATGAGCTCTTTAACCTTTAGGGCACGACTCGCTTATGTTGGTTCTATTCCAGTCGTTCAATGTCAAACTTTCAAAATATTTAAACTAAAGGAGAAAAAACATTAAAACACTACTAAAATAGTTTCCAACATGGCAGATAGTTTGGATAAAAAGGAAGACACATTTTCTTATTAATGACAAATATGTTACAATAAGCAGAAGAAAAGGTTTTTGCAAAACTGTTCATGGTCCTCACTTCCAGAAAACAGTAAATGTAGCAGAGTTACATTTACATTTGTGTGATCAGTTGGAAAGTTCTTAATCACCAAGCGAGCTAACTGCTTCACCAATTGATGACAACAAACTATTTTGATTGATTAACATGTTTATTACCACAGACAGTTAAATGTTCTCTTGAGCACTAAAACCAGGCTTGTTCTTACCCTTGATGTGTATTTCAGGGAAAATCAGAAAATGGAACTAATGAAATTGTCCTCTTGTTCCTGGCCTGCCTGTGTTTCTCCCTCACCACTTCAATCCATCCTCTCGTAAGACTTGCATGTCTGAGACATGGCAGCAGACCAAGTCTCAGAATAAAAGCTCTGTTAGGATCTTGGCTGACATTGTGGTGGAAACACACACACACACGCACACACACCCATTTATGCACACAGTCTCCACACTGGCAAGTTTTACAACTCCCTGTATATTGCTTGGCCTGTTTTTGGCAGGTAGACTCAAGGACTCTTTGAAAGACCATTTAATTGACAAGACCGGGTGGGCACACACACACACACACACACCCCCACACACGCAGCTGCAAGGCCGTTTTCTTTTCTCAGATAGTTTTGTATTCAACCCAGCTGATGATAGAGGGTAAGCGTCCAGACCGAGGTGCTTTAACGATTCTGATGAGGGAGGAGGGTTCAGGGGTTCCAGACATATTTCTTACTCTGGAACTCTACCCTTGTATCTGACAATTGATACACACCGTGATGAGACCAATCAACATCAGATGCTGCGGGGATCCACTGATACACACACCAAACATGCTGTAAATACCAACAGATATGTGGACAGTTAGCTTTTTCATTAAATGTTACCTCCACAGCCAGACAAACATGTAGGCAATCTACAATGTAATTTGTCTCGTAGGGTTCTGTCTGCTTCAAGTGGACCAGAGTTTGTTTTCCCTGTTGCTGCAGAGCTTTTGTACAGGTGTTAAAGCTGAAGTATGTAACTTATGAAAAATATTTTTTTATATATTTGTTGAAACAGCATGACAATATGCCATTAGACAATCTGAAAAAAATCAATCTCCTCTGTCTTCTCCCAGTGAGCAGACCTGCTTCAGAGCCCAGAAGCAGGTTTTAGCGCTGTCAGTCACAATCTCATGTGGGGCTGCTCTTTCGCCCCCTTCCTATCTGCTCCCGCTCCAGTTTCTCTGTGTTAGCAGATCCTTTTGTAAATGCTCAGGCTAGTTAGCATGGCTACAGATGACGGCGGAGAAACATTTTTCCTGTAACAGTAGTTTATTTCCCCATCATTAGCACATTTAGCATCAAGGATATTAGTTTGATTGACAGCGCTAACGCAGCGCAAAGTCACAAATTTTGAAACTCAGAAATAGTTTTTCTAGAAAATTTCTGAAATTAATCTCAATTTCTGAGATTTTTCTAGCAAGTCTACTTTTGAAATGTAGAAATGTCCTTGTTTTTTGTAGAAATGTCTGAGATTAATCTAAACATTTCTGAGTTATTTGGAATTTATTTCTCTTTTTGTTCTACGGATAGTGGCCCTTGTGTGGCATTGCAGGTTTCTGCTGACTGGACATGGTTTAAACTTCTTTATCTTACATCCTAGGTGGGTCAGGGTCACTTCCAGTTCAACCCTCAGTACACTTCTTCATGCTTCAACACACACACGCACACGCCCACACACATGCACACACTGAGACCAGATAGCTGCAGGAGAACAGTTCACATAAGATAAAGAGAAGGTCTAATGGTTAAAAAATATTCTCTGGTGTCTATGACTTTATTAAAGAGAATAAAATCACTTATGTATGAACTGCAATAATTAACATCCAGTAAATAAAACTTGTGAGAAAATCAATTGGAGATGAAGCAGCAGCTCCAACAAAGCATGGCTGCCATACAAATGTGTATGAATGGCTGACCTTTGGAAGTGCCTCAAGTTAAATACTTTGATGCCTGAGGCCTAACGCTGCTAACCTGTTATGACCTTCATCATAACCAAGAATTATAACACAGTATCCTGAAGTTACCGGCCTTTTAAAACCCACTTTTAAAAAGTTTGGGTTTTCATTAGAATCTTCTCCAGCAGTAATGGAGGAAGTCATCCATTCAGTTGTTTCTTTTGAACTGCTTATCCCTTAACTACCTCAGAGGCTCTCTGAGACTTTTGCTTAAAAGCCTAACAGAATAAAGGAGGTCAGGGTCAGGGAGCACTCCCATGCAATACATAAAGAAAGCTGTGAGAACATTTTTATGCAGCCGGTAAATTTACCTAGATGTAAAAATTAAAGATCATAAAATGTTTTTTGTTAGAGTTTTTATTCTGAAAGTTTATTTCTATTTTCAGCTTTTAGAATAAACTAAATCATCTTGTTTTACAAGGGAAAAACATTGTTTTAATATGAAAAATTAAGGTAAGTAGCTCACTTAAAAATATAAAGCTCCTACTTTGAGGTTAAAAAAAACCCATTTAAGTTGCTTTTAAATAATTTTACTATTCAATTTTAGATATTCTATGCAGAAAAAAAAACATGCAGAGGAACCATCCATTCTTATTGCTTGGATAGTTGAAAAACTAGAAATGGGAATTTATATCGAGTTCACTGCAGGGTCTGTAAATAATTCATCAAAATGAAACATTTTACTTAAAAACCATGTAAAACAACATTTAGTTTAATAAATCGTTTTTGATGATTATTGAATAAATAGACATATGATCTCAACGCCAAAGACATTTAGTGTTTTTAATCTGCTATGTTAGTGATTGAACCATCAGGTGCAAAGTTATTTGACCCTTGTTTTTATTGTCTAACAGAGGTCATCCAGAGTCAGCTGCTTTACTCACATACCAAAGAGTGCTGCTTCAGTAGGAGAAAAGTTATGTTTCCACAACATGATCTTTCTTTTGTGAATGAAAAGATTTTTTTTTCTGAAAAGGTAGAAAAGTGTTGTAGTCCTGATTTATCCAATTGATTGGCCATGTGCAACAACAGGTGAAGCCAGGGATATGCTCTAAACCCTCTAAACATTTGTGTTTTTTTTTTTTTCTAAAATATTACATAGTTGCTTTGATTGTGTGTTTGGGCATTTTTGTGCAAGAGGCTAAAAAAACCCTAGCTATATATTTCAGAGCCAAATTGTTAAATTGACTAAAAACTTAAAGAACAGTATTACTCAACATTTTAGCCCTTTTGAGCTACATTGGTAACATTTACATAGTATGATTAGAGCACATGATGTATTTATAAAAACATGACCTTTATGTTGTTTTTGTTGTCCCAAACTGCTGGGAAAAGACTAAAGTTTGGTGTTGGACAGTGGTCATCTGTCAGACTGTACAGTGATTGGTCAGTTAGGCAAGATGTTACACCGGCTCCAGCTCCAGCTACAGCATCGATGTTGGTGTAATGGAAAGACACATGCAGGCGAAGCGAAGCGTTGCTGTGAGGGTTTGTGAAGCTCAGGTCGGATGTTACTGGCTTGACAGATATTTTTAATTTCATCCCATGGGAAGGAGTTGGTAGTACCACTTCCTCTCCACTACACACTTTCCCCTTTGACCTTTCCATAACACTGAGCATATTGAATTTCAATAGACTAGGAACTGAAGAGGGGAAACAGGCAGAATTAAATCAAAAGGGGTTTTCCTTGGAGGCTTTATTGAGCGAGTTTTTTTTTTTTTTGTGTCTGGAATGGTTTCACCCTCACCAGCCTGTTTGTGAAGCAGCACAGATATGTGATCAGGGCACTTAGTCTGAAAGAGCAAAGTTTGTTCCATGGCCTGAAAGGAGTGGGTGAGTAAATACAGACCTTCATCACTGTCTTCTGTGAAAGATGGGTGTGATTCTGAGGCCTGCACAGCTTTCTGGTTTATTCTTATTCCCACCTCTGTGTGTGTAAGAGTATGTTACTTTCCTAGCCGTCCAGTATGTTTGGGCTTTCTGCAGTAGAGTAAGTGCATGCCCCTGCCGTATTAGGTTTCTGTAGAACAGGTGGGGCAGACTTTGCGTCATCTGTGATTGGGTCAAGTATCACGGCTTCTCCCTCATATCTGTCAGTCCCACCAAACCCCCGCCAGCCCTCCAAAAGATTCCCACAGTGCAGTGGGCCTCACTCTGTTACAGTCAGAACTGTAACAGAGTGAGGCTTGTAGAAAACAGATTGACGAGCCATTGTCAATCTGTTTTCTACAAGAATCAAATAGTGTGGTTTGCATTTGCATTGAACTCTACTAATAGTAGTCAACATGCTTTAGAATCTTTTGTTGCAATAACAACAAAGTTTTGTACCATATTTGCTAAAGAGAAGATCCATGAACAACTTTGAAGTTTAGTCAGGCTCTTAATTGGACTTTGATCTGGACTTTGACTGCGCAGTTCCAACACACATTTATGTTTTGTTTTTTTTTTCTAAAATATTACATAGTTGCTTTGGTTGTGTGTTTGGGCATTTTTGTGCAAGAGGCTAAAAAAACCCTAGCTATATATTTCAGATTCTTATTTGTTAAAACATTTTGAATGCTATGTGTTGTTAAAGTTCAAAAACTTTACATCCTCCAAATGTATATTTTAAAAAGTGTGACTTTTTAGAGTAACATTTGGAATGGCCCCTCCCTTCTGGATGATCATTTTTCTACCTCAGCAGGAATATTTCCTTTCCAGTTAACAGAGAGGCTTTTCTTTGTGTTGGTCTAAATTCCAATAAAACACAATGGGTTTTATGATTACATAAGTGTTTGGATATTTTTACATTTTACAAAGTCTTGCATATGGAGCAGAAAATCCTGACAACGACGTATTGTGATCCGCTCAGTTTGTAAAACTCTTTGGCTTAAGAGGCTCAGAGGAAAATGTGCCTGGATGAACTCTAAGGTCAGACAGTAATTACAAATGTATTTCTCTTCTCTATGTCTAGTCATGGCTGAGGATGTATGGTTACCTACCCCAGGCCAACCGACAGATGTCCACCATGCGATCAGCTCAAATCCTGTCCAACGCCGTCAGTGACATGCAACGCTTCTATGGTCTGGAGGTCACCGGTCAGATGGACGCTCAAACCATAAGGTCAGCACTGACAGTTCTATACACACAGACCTTCTCATTCACAAAAACACACAAAACAATGGTTGACTTGGCTGTACAGTGGAAGCATAAAAGTACAACTACAACATCAGGGACTTGAAGAAAACATAACAGGGCTTGTAACGTCATGCTTCCTTTCATCTTCTCACTTGGGTCCTCCATATTTGAAAAGCTCTCCTTCCTGTTTCTGATTTCTTTGAACCTGCTCAGCGCCATGAAGAGACCCCGCTGCGGTGTGCCTGACAAGTTCGGAGGGCAGATCAAAACCAACGTGCGTCGGAAGCGTTACGCTCTCACTGGACATAAATGGAGCAAGAGCCATCTCACTTACAGGTAACAGAAACAAACTGACTGCTTTAGAGCAGCGAATTTCACAGTCACTTCAGAGTTTTCTTTAATCTGACTTTGTGCCCCTTCAGCATTCAGAACTACACTCCTAAAATTGGAGAGTACAACTCATACGAGGCCATCCGGCGGGCCTTTAGGGTCTGGGAGGGAGTTACCCCGCTGACCTTTGATGAAATCCCCTACCAGGAAATCAAATATGGACGCCGAAAGGAGCCAGATATCATGATTTTCTTCGCTTCGGGGTTTCACGGAGACAGCTCTCCTTTTGACGGGGAGGGTGGCTTCCTGGCACACGCCTACTTCCCTGGACCCGGGATGGGAGGGGACACGCACTTTGATGCTGACGAACCTTGGACCATTGGGAACCACAACGTGCAAGGTAATAAATCACGGACTTTAAGGATTTTAGTCATAATGTCTCGTAAACATGATGACCACTGGTAGATTTGCGCTTTACCAGAGGCATGAAACTGAAAACTAATTCTATGTCCAAACCTTCAGCATGGATGGGGGCACTCTCCATTTTTCTGACACATGTGGTTAATGCTGGTTCACAAGCTTACGTCTTGTTTAATACAACAAAACGTAACATCAATATCTGACAAAATGATGCTTCGCCTAGCATGGTTGATTCACTCCAAACCAGTAGATGGAAACACACCTAACTCACATTTTCCTTTTTTTTTGTTTTTGCAACCGTTCAAAAGTTTACTTCAAACTCACGACTGGATGGTAACAGCTTATGACTAATCTACACCACTGTCCTGGAGTTACTTATTGTGTCGTCAATTCATTTTTTGTAAAAATCATGGCTACCAAACCATTAATTCAGTGGGTTGCGGTCTAAAATGCACAAAAGTTTCAGATTCTTTTGCATTTTAAAGGACTTAAATCAAAGTTTAACCCTTACCTCGTCTCCTTTAAGCTGTCATATTGTCATCGACACAACCCCTAAAACTAATTACATTTCCTGATGCAGATACCAAATCTAGCCTCATGCAGAGCTTGGGGCTTAGAGATTCTTATTTGGGGTTGGGTGCGCCAGTGTGTGTGTGGGATGTTTCAGAGCTGATCACAGGGACGGTGGAACGCCACAGTAAGTGGGAGAGTGTTCCACCCGGGGAGATCTGCAGACCGCTGCCCTTGTTTGGCCACGCTACTTAAACAGCTTTAAAGCAGAGTACAACCAAATTACTGTCTGGCTTGACACATACACACGCAGATTTAATCATGAAATGTTTGCTGCCTTCCAGGAGGGTTATGGATGAAAAGTAGCGCCTTTTCAGAAAGCGTGAGCCTTCTGAGCTGAAGTTGATCCACAACCTGATTGTGACAGTTTTAATGCGAATACATGCGGACCCATTTAATAAGCTACAATGTTACTGAAGTCCATTCACTTTATGAACTTTATCACAGAGTGAAACACATTATGTAGATTAATTAGACACAAATGGATATTTGAATACCTTTACTTCTGTGAATTATGATGATTTTCCACTTGTTACTGATAAAAACATGATATTTAAAAGCAGAATATAAGATCAGACCAATAAAAACAGAAATGTGGGGTTCATAAAAAATATATCTAATACCTGTTGTAATTTTCAAAAGGTACTTTTAACCTGACAAACGAGACTCATTGTGTCATATATTCTTATTTATTGAATATGACTGTAGCTTATTTTTCCTTTTTGGGTCCTGCAGTAATTTAGATAATATTGAGCATTATACCAAATTATCATAGTTTCCTCAAAGACTATATCCTACAGAGTTCAGAAAAATGAAACTTAAGGTTTAAACAGCAGAGGGTGAACCTCTGTTCCCTGTTGAAGAGTCCTGGCCACAGAGTGAGCTCTCAACGTGTTTTGAAAAGTGAATAATGGTATTATTAAATCAAAGATTAGAGGTGTGAACCTTGTGATGCACAGTGTGACTGATCAACCCTGCTGGTTTGAACCAAACAACTCTTCCTTTTCATCCAAAAATCCCACACAGACATCACACAGCTCCCTGCTTTTGTACAGCAGGACCAGTATTGGCAAAACAAACAGCAGGCTTGGAAAGTCAGATTTGGTTGTCAAGGTGTCACTTCGGCCTTTCCAACTCTGGGAAATATATATATATATATATATATATA